>WSYH01002000.1:31686-99234 GCA_036426205.1 Ascaphus truei | reverse complement strand
TTGTTCCGAATACCAAGAGTATGGAGAATGTGAAGGAGAAGAGGGTGATCCACAGTATCAAATGCTGCAGAGAGGTCGAGTAATATGAGCAGAGTGTAATGACCTCTGTCTTTGGCAGCATGGAGGTCATCAGTTATTTTAGTGAGAGCTGTTTCCGTGGAGTGAGCAGTGCGGAAGCCAGATTGTAGAGGGTCTAGGAGAGAATAGGTGTTGAGAAAATGGAGCAATCGAGAGAATACAAGACGTTCAAGGAGTTTAGAGGCAAAAGGCAGGAGGGAAACAGGTCGATAGTTAGAAAGACAGGTAGGGTCAAGCTTGCTGTTTTTGAGTAATGGTATGACTGTTGCATGTTTGAAGGAGGATGGAAAGGTTCCAGAGCAGAGGGAGGAGTTACAAATGTGTGTGAGCGTAGGGATTATAGTAGGAGCAAGAGGTTTTAGGAGATGGGAGGGAATGGGGTCAAGAGGGCAAGTGGTAGAGGGAGAAGAGGCGATCAACAGCAACACATCCTCCTCTGAGACAGTGGGAAAAGAGTCAAGGAAGGCAGGAGGAGAGTTAGGAAGAGGTGTAGGATGGGAAGAAGAAACAGAGGGGATGTTCTGACGTATGGATTCCACCTTTTCCTTAAAATAGTCAGCAAAGTCCTGAGCGGAGATGGAGGAAGGAGAGGCAGCTGAGGGTGGTTTGAGTAGAGTATCAAAGACAGAGAACAGTCGGCGGGGGTTAGACTTGTGCATGTTGATTAGTGCAGAAAAGTAGGCTTGTGTAACTTGCGAGAGGGCAGAGTTGAAACAGGATAGCATAAATTTGTAGTGAAGGAAGTCTGCGAGAGTGTGAGACTTCCTCCAGAGGCGTTCAGAGGAACGAGTGGAGGAACGCAGCCTGCGTGTGTGGGAATTTAGCCAGGGTCTAGGGTTAGAAGGGCGAGTGCGGCAGAGAGAAAGTGGGGCATGTAGATCAAGAGAGGAGGACAAGACAGAGTTGTAGTTCCTGACCAGGTTGTCGGGGTCTGTAGCAGAGCTGAGAGAGGAGAGGGAGGAGCGTAAAGTGGACTCAAAGTCAGGTAAGTGAATAGAGCGCAGGTTTCTGCAGAACTGGGGTGTAGATGGAGGTGGAGAAGGGGAGAAGCGAGATAGAGAGAATGAGTTGAGATGATGGTCAGAGAGAGGAAAAGGGGAAATGGAGAAATCGGAGAGAGAGAATTTCTTAGTGAAAACCTGGTCTAAGTAGTGGCCATCCTTGTGGGTGCTGGCTGCAGTCCACTGTTGAAGGCCAAAAGAAGAGGTTAGAGAAAGAAAGTGGGAAGCCCAAGGGAGAGAGGGGTCATCAATGTGGCAATTGAAGTCCCCAAGGAGAAGAACAGGGGAGTCTGAGGAGAGGAAGAAAGAGAGCCAGGATTCAAAGTGAGAGAGAAAGGCTGAAGGGGGATGAGTAGAGGTAGGTGGGCGATAGATGACCGCCACATGAACAGGGAGAGGAGAGAAAATCTGGACAGTGTGAGCCTCAAAGGAGGGAAAAGCAAGAGAGGGAGGAATAGGAAGGGTTTGGTAACGACAGAGAGAGGAGAGCAGGAGCCCCACGCCTTCACCCCTGACATCAGGGCGCGGAGTGTGGGAGAAGGAAAGACCACCATAGGAGAGGGCAGCTTCCAGAGCAGAGTCAGACTGAGTGAGCCAGGTCTCAGTTATAGCAAAAAGAAGCAGAGAGTGAGAGAGAAAGAAGTCATGCACAGAGAGGAACTTGTTAGAAAGGGAGCGAGCATTCCAAAGAGCACAGGAGAAAGGGAGAGAGGAGGGAGGGTGGCAGGGGATGGGTATGAGGTTGGAGGGGTTGACACCAGAAGGAGTAGAGGTTGCAGTTGGCAGGCGAGGACGAGCGCATGTAGGAATAAGACAGGGACCAGGGTTGGGAGAGATATCCCCAGAAGCAAGGAGGAGAAGCATGGATAGAAAAAGTATGTGTGAGGAGGATTTGTAGGGGTGTTTTTTAGTGCAGGGGATATAGCTGTGTGGTGTCAGAGGACACAGGTAAGGAAGGAATTCATGTGAACAGAGAAGTGGTGAAGGAAGGAGAGATGGAGATATATGAATAGAGTTAGAGACATACTGAGGCTGGTAAAAAGAAGTGCATAATTTGAGAAGAAGTGAAGTCACAGCAAATATAAATGGTAAAGGCAGCATCACAGCAGTAATGATGCAGTCTGGTATTGATGATATCCTCCTTTCCAGCGTAGTTCAAATGCAGGAATCAGGGCCAGATGGGGTGTCCACTTCTTCCTCACTTCTTTTGAACTTCCTTTTAAACTTCAGTTGTTCAGTAGTCATGCCACTTATAATGGGCCATTGGATATGGGCTGCAGGCAGACTAGCTGTTCTGACTGGGTTTATATAGGCCTAAAAAGTCACCTGACAGTGTGGTTCTGTCTGCTTAATTAGCACAACTGAGGCACATTCAAACCAATGGTTTTCTACACAGGGTGTTCCCTGCCTAGGTGGCAACACTTAATTTGATTAGGGGTAGACAGAAAATAGCATTCAGATATGGTTTTTACCTAGCATTGGATCACTTGCATATACTATATAATACACACAGCAAAGGCTTCAATGAGGATTTAGAGATGGTTTTTACCTAGCATTGGATCACTTGCATATACTATATAATACACTACAAGAACCGCAGGGCATCCTGAGACACACAAATTGGAGCACCATACTTACAGACAGCAAGGCTTAACACTCGTCATTGGTAGGAAAGCATCTAAAATACAAGATGGTCTCGCCTGTGCCGGGTGATTTTCTCTGTCTCCGTTTCGGGGCCTCGCGAGCTCCAGACCATCCACTCCCTGCGATGGAGCTGGAACAAGTCCGCGGCCGATGGAGGTGGTGTGCGGGCGTCCGCAAAGCTCTGCACCGCGTTTTAACACACGCCTCACTTCCTCTCCGGTAGCAAACGGGACATCTATCTCTGCGCGCCCTGCGCGAGTAGTACCCTGGCCTTAATAAGGGTACGCAGGACTGCAGGCTGAGGGAAAGCTGGAGCTTCCAATGTCCAAATACCTATAAATGTCGCAAAGCAGTCCAACAGTGGCAATGCCACTAGCCCTACGTACGCTTATTCGTAGAGTCACTCTGAGCTCTCATCAAGGGGCCAAAAGCTGAACACCAAAACAGAGTCGTTCCTGTCGTCCCTTACTGCAGGCATGTCTCGCCAAGCGACCTGTCCTTGGTTCTGTTAGGGAAATGGTACAAAACATGTGGCAAAACAGACCACTCGGTGAAACTGTGTGACATCCAGCCCTATGCATTGCCTCCTCCGCCATCCCAGCAAGCCTTACAAACACCCCCCCTGCAAGCTGCAGCCACCAGGAAAACCCTGCCGCCTTAAATCTGTTCGTTTTAACTGAGAAAATATCGACAGGGCCAGCACCCACGATCTTAGTTACTAAAACCAAAGGCAGGATGCTGCTGGCCTTCGACTATCTCTCATAGCCTATCCGCAACCTGTTTTTAGTTACTAGATTTGCTGTGGCCTTTCGCACCTATTCATCAGTTACAACGACAGACTAAGGCATTGTTTTCCTGGAAAATGGCTGCAGGCTTGGGGGGGCTTGTTAAGCCGCCTGACTGTTGACAGCAGCATATCAATGTACAACACCAGTTCACCTGAGAGGGTCGGTTTAGCACACGTGTTGTACAACATTTCGCTAACGAACCAAGGACAGCTCGCATTGGCAGGAACATGCTGCACCTTGGATGGACGAAAGGAACTACTCTGTTTTTGGTGTTCAAGCTTTGCCCTGAGGAATAGTAGCGTGCATCTACGAAAACGCGTAGGAGTAGTGGGCATTGCCCACTGTTGGATGGCTTTGGACGTTTTAGTGGTCAGTTTGAAAGCGAGGAGCCAGTTCCCTTAGCTGCACCGACAGACTCCCCCGTTTGATCCCCTGCGGGAAGGCCTGCCGTCCCTCTAGGCTGGTTATCTAGCTCGCGCCTGACCACGCGTGAGCCGGTGTGGAGGGGACCGCCCCCAGAGATGTTCACCGTATTTGCGTAACGGAGGGGGGGATCTCACAGTGAACTGCGCGTGTGTCGAACCCGACGGGTCGCTAGTAGGCCTGTGGCCCCGACACCAGCACTCACGGCCGGAGCTGTCCGGTAGCATCGCTGTGAACGGTCTGGAGCTCACGCGAGCATAGTGAGGCAGAGACTATCACCCTACTGGCCCTACCGGGGTTGGGGAGACAGTCTGTAATTTAGGAGCTTTTCCTACACCAATGCGAGTTTTTTAGGCCTTGCTGTCTGTAAGTAGGGCTCCAATTTTTGGGTATCAGATGCAAATGGAGGTCGTCTTTGTTTTCCAATGCCAGGGACCTTTGGTATATGTGTCCGATGTAATANNTATTTGCCAATGCCAGACTTGGCATAGTTCCTTTTAATAAATAGTTTTTTAATTGTCGCTAGGACTCTTATTTGTTTGTGTGTATTAGTGCAGTACTGCTCACCCTACAGTGTTGCGCTATGATTTTTGTTTGTTTGTGTTTTTCTCTTTGCATGGTCTGTCGAGCAAGTGTGCGGATCCCTTGAGGAGTTCAGGACATTCCACTGACAATTTGGCGCCAGGTTTTTCTTTATTTTGCATATACTATATAATACACACAGCAAAGGCTTTAATGAGGATTTAGAGATGGTTTTTACCTGAGGAGAGAAGAAGGATAAGATCCATTAGGGTAAGAGTTCCCTCCTTTTAAACTTCAGTTGTTCAGTAGTCATGCCACTTATAATGGGCCACTTGTATGTGTGTGTATATATATAGTTGCATGATGAAGCCACTGTCATAATCAATGGGTGAAGGGTGGGTATCGGGCCAGTGTGGCTTAACCCCTTAATTAGCTTTGCGGTTATTATCCGATAAGGTGTTTAAGGGGTTAATTGATATCTGAATGTAATTGCAATGTATTGGCTATGTATTTTGTGGGCAATGAAAGACAAGGATGTTGCTGGCGACGGGGGCTTCTTATTGATGAGGTCAGTAGTACTTTATTTATCTTAATATGCTAGTTAATGTGTTTAATAATGGGCAAATAATCTATTATCCCTATCTGGATAATAGTAATTTTGCACATTATTGTACTGTAGGTGTTGGGATGTATGTATTGAATGTATAGGTCAGGTTTATTTATTTTACATTCAGGGTTTGTTCCTTGGTTCTGCGTGAGACCTCTGGAGACCACCTGCGGTATCCTCGGGTATCTCACAGGTACCAGGCTGCGTGGTCCACGGGTGACACCTGCGGGGAAGAACCAGTGGCCCCACATCTGTGGGGGCACCGCGGACCCGTAGTCTGCAGGGAAGAACCGGTGGCCTCACATCCGTGGGGGCACTGCAGACCCGTAGTGTGCGGGGAAGAACCATTGGTCCCACATCCGTGGGGGCACCGCAGACCCATAGTGATCACCCGTGAGTCCCCAGTCCCCCGTGAGAACCACCGAGGCCCCTCAGACACCTGTGGGTCTGACCCGGGGCTCCCAGACATCTGCGGGCCTACCGTGGGGACCCAATTGTGGCCCACAGTGACCCGCGGAGACCTCCTGGGGGCCATGGCGCTTGGCGGACCCACCAACAGGCCTCCAGAACCTGTGTGAAACATGTTGCTGGAACCCTGTAGGTCTGTCAGGTGACCCGTCAGCCCGCCGTGGACTCGCGTGGGGTTGGGGTATGAACCCTGTATGTAAAAGGATAAATCATGTATTTATGGGGGGTCACAGGGGGTGAGTAATGTATTTAATAAATAGAATGATGTTTATTGTGGGGCTGTGTATTGTTTTTATTGTGGGTACTGGGGTGGGGGGAGGGGGTATTGGCCCCAAGGGTATGTGGGTAGGCCTCCCTTGTGGGTAGTGGGTGAGGGTGGTTAGGCCTCACCGGGTGGGGGATTAGAGGGGGAGGGTATGTAGGCCTCCCGAGTGTTGGGTGAGGGTGGGTTAACCCCTTAATGACTGTAGCGGTTAATAACCGCTATGGTGACTAAGGGGTTAGGGGACATTACATGGGATGTTTTTATTCTTGTTTCTGTTTTGCAGCAGCGCAGGGAGCATGGACGGTGATGAAGATGAGGGTGGCCTTCATCGTGGCAGCCGGACATGGGTCAGTGCAATATGTATTTAATGTATTTATTGTTCTTTATGTATTTAAAATGGGCACATTCACTATTATCCATTTGTGAATAATAGTAATTGTGACCATTACTATACTGTATGTGTTAGGGGGGGGGGTTATTTATTTATAAGTATGTATGTGTTTTGACATTAATTGGGGGGGGGCACAGAATTGATACTGCAGGCCTGCGGGTAATACTCGAGGGCCCCCGCCGGCCTATAGTATCATTGATGTGCATATATGTGTATGTTAGGGGGGTATAGGGGTTGTTGGGGTAATATATATATATATATCAGTTATTTTGTGGTATATTTAGAGTGCTGCTTTCCGGGGATTGTCTTAGTCTTTTGTGTGTTCAATATTAATGTTACCCCCTAGCACCTACAGTTTCCCATTTACTCTAGGCTTACTTGGTTTATTTTTTATTCCAAGATAGTCAATATTACTTATTGGGTCTGGTTTTTCCACATATATATGTAGTGTGAGCAACATTCTTTTTGTGTGTTTGTCATATATATATCTATATAAGATACTGTTAAGATACTTACAACAAGGCCTGTTTGCACACAACAAGACCTTCAATGTAGCAATATATAAATATCTATATATCTATATATATGTAGATATATATAGCAAAAGAAAATATTACTGTATGTTAATTTGCATGTCTTATATATACAGACAATAACCCTTTTGTTAGGTCTAGGGTTGTGAGATATCGGGCTTTGCCCAGTTTCTCTACAAGTTCATCCACCCTGGGCATAGGATAAGTATCAAATTTTGACACCGCGTTTAGTTTCCGGTATTTGGGTACAACACCCACCTTGAAATCTAAAGAACCAAATTCTGTTTAAAAAAAAACATCAACAGTGGAATATTCATGATTATCCCCATGTATACAACAAATTGCCTTTTTTTTTTTCTTTAAAGTTCTTTAACCCCCAGACCTTTTAGTGTTCTGCCCGCATTCTCCACCATATGTGACAAACGGCTTACTCCGGGGCTCCGCCGTCTGTCCGGGACTGTCAACGAGTGCTGCCCACAGGGTGTCTTTTGTTTATTTGTTACAATTCTGCTCCTTCCCCTTATTGCACCGTTGTCAATTCTTTTTGATTAGAGGCTGATGCGAGGGTTTCTACCCCTTTCCCCCTTTCCCATTGTTGTATTAAAACATTCATGTGTACAAGGACAAACTTGAATGTTATCAAGCATATGTACATGATCATACATACACTATGCATGAAATAGTCTGCAGTAAACACCAGTACAACAAAAAATTTAGTGAATGTCTTTTTTTATTTATCTTTAGACTTTTGAGAGCGAGTCACAGGCCTGCTTGTTGGCTGTTGTGTTTGCTTTTTCCCTCTGCCAAGTACTCTGGCCTTAACTGTACCACTTGTACTGACCTGTGGCACTTCAGTGCCAGTAAGTGTGGGCTGTGGCACTTCAGGGGCACTGGGTGTGGGCTGTGGCAGTTGACTGGCAGTAAGTGTGGGCTGTGGCACTTCAGGGGCATGGTGTGGGCTGTGGCAGTTGACTGGCAGTAAGTGTGGGCTGTGGCTCTTGAGGGCCACTGGGTGTGGGCTGTGGCAGTTGTGAAGCACTTGATAAACATTGCAAGAGTGATGTTGGAGCACTTTCTTGTTTTGGTGTTTTAATCTTCTTCCAATAGCTGGTTATTTCATTTGTCGCCCTAACTTTCTTTTCCTTGTCTCATTTGTAGGTGTTTTTTCCATATTTTGAACAGATGTAAGTGGTTGGATGTTGACAGGGCCACGCACAGACATTGCAGCTACTGTACCGTTATCATCCTGAACTGGGGAATGAAGAACTGATAATTGTGGCGAAAAAGTAGCACCATGTAAAGATCCATCCTCTGATTGTGTAAAGTTGAATTTTTGTTCTCTTACTGTACTGCGCAACATATTTGCTTGGGTTACATTGAGAACTAGTGCTTGTAATGTCCTGTTTACATTTTAGATTTCTTTAGGGACTTGGATGATGACTTGTTTAATTTGTGTCATTTCTGATATTGACCTTTCTTGCATCCTTTCATTCAGTGACATCATCCTTTCAAGCATTGTCATCATTTCTGAATGGCGACGATTTTCTTCACCCAAGATTCGTTCTTCAGAAGCTGCAATAGCTGAGTAGGTGTCACGAGCAGGAGGACTTGAATGCTGGGTTAATCCAGGAGTGTGAACATGCTCATGGTCACTTGAGTGAATTTGGCCTTGAGCGGCAACATCTGTTTCTACACATAAAGAAAGAAATGCTGAACTGCCAAAGAACTTTCACTTTATTATCACTGTAATTATAGTTATTCTCATAGTGGAACACATAACATGTTTCCATAATTTCTTATTTTTGTCCAATTAAAACATGGTGCTTGAAGTAACAATGATGTTTGGACTCAGTGTGAAAGAAGAATGAATTAAAGGATGTTGTAACATCCCAAATCCTAGCTGATACTTTAAAACACACACAATACATGTTGTCAGTATACAGTACATCTTCTATGACAATAACTGATGTTAAGTTCATTACAGTACATGTGAAAGGCATTTATTTAGCATGGCTAATGAAATTCTTCACATTTACACATTATATGGGCTGCACCTCATACACTCACCTTCCATTCTTGATGATGACCTTGCTGATGAGCTTGAGGATACAGGTGATGAGACATGTTCCTTGTCAGGTGACACAGAAGCAACTATATAGAAGAATAACATCTGATGTTAATTGGCTTTTGTACATAATTAACAAAGTATCTGTAGTGTGAGTATTTATGGCTAAATATCAGCATTACATAACTAAATCACAATGATATGGTTAGGGCAATCTGTATATTATCCATCTTAACATAAATGGACAAGTTAACCTAATCTGCACATGTATTTTAAACACCATACAATGTTCATGCAGGAATGCATTGTAAAATTAAGTGTTCTGTTGTACATACACTGCATATGTTGTGTAGTAATCTAACTCAAATAATGTAAATCACTAACAGGAAAGCAAAGTTGACTCTGCTTAGAATTCAGCACCTAATTGTGGAAATGTGTATGAATGTGTTTACAGATCTGTACGAACATTTAAGAGAAGCAAATGTAGCGCTCAATGTGGCTGACACTCAGCAACACATGCAGTGTGTCGCTCACAGATGGTACTGGTGTGATAAGGTTGGCGTATATCTAACGTTAAAAGAATATATGAGTTAACGAATGAGTACCGTACGTTTGAATATATAGTGGAGTGGTGGTTGAAAGTATTCAGATAATTACCATTTCAAATTAATGTGATGCACTTGTGTTCACCTTGTCAGCTTCTAACAACTGTAGTCCCTCCCCCAAGACGTGACACCACCCTGAGCTGTTATTAGCTTCTACCACCTGTAAGCACTCCCACAACACTTGACCCTACCATGACCCTGTGATCTGGGTCTGTGGCCGACACCACCCCCTCTATTCACCTCTATGCTGTGATTACATGTTAATTGCAGCTGGTTTCAGACAACGGTACATGAGAGAAATATACATATGAAGTGACCTACATATGAACACAATTAAAGACCATATGGTACATGTTTCTATTTATGCTCACATGAGACTATATGAAGCGAATAAAGAGCTTTACTGAAACCTAACGAAATGTGTTAGTGCAAAATATTTCTGCTCGCATTTGAATACACAATATTCCATGCAATACATGATTAGGCAGTAATGGCCTGTTTATAGGTGTCACATAGATTATCAAATATATATATATATATATATATATATTTATTATGTATATATGTATATATGTTAAGATACATACATGAAATAGTGAATGATGCTTTTGTGTGCACAGACACAGTCTAACGAAGTTAAACATTACTGTGACAAAGAATGAGTGCGGGCGTGCTTAGTGGTTAGGCATTTTAAGCCATATTTTGTAAAAAGATTCCAACATACCTTTATCTTTCAACTATAGGGCAAAGATGTTGAATGATTTGTAAAGTACAAGGTTGCAGTGTGTGTTATTTGTAAGATAATTAAACAAAATCCCTTCATACAGGTCAAGTTGTGTATGTTTACGCATAATTATGTCATCCACGCTAGCTGAGGCAATACATGTTTCCAAACACACATAGATACATACATATCTATCTATCTATATATATATATACACACATAGATACATACATATCTATCTATCTATCTATATAGTATATATATATATATATAAATAAAAAACAAAAACAAAAAAATTGTGGCGCCAAAATAATACTAAATTGCTATGTATATTAATGAACTGTAGTGCTAATATCTTATATATGGTAAATGTGTAAGATTCCTAAATGTGTTTAAAAATCAAGATAAACATGTGTAATAGAACTGTTAGATACTAAGCATATTAAACAAATATACTTAAAACAACACCATGGAATATTACATTAATGTGAGTGAAAAATAAAAAATAAAAATAAAAAGTGTGCAAAAAGTGCTAAAAAAGTGAAAAAATATGAAAAAATTAAAAATATGTGTAAAGTTATAATATAAAATCCAACCAGTCCTTCAATAATCAGTCCATAATAGGAGGTATAGGATGTGTGCAAAGGGATCTTCTGCTGCTCTCACAAGGGATAAACCACCTCCACGGATATCTACAAACAGAAAAAGAGAGAGAGCGCACGCCCCATAGCATAACACTGCGTGGTTTATTATAAAATTAGGGAAGGGATGGAGGGGGGGGGGAATCGCACTCACAAGATAAAAAGTTTTAAAAGGCAGTTTGTGAATTATATCACCACCATCCGGTACTGCTGGGCGAAATCACTTCCAGATAGCTGATCAAGATCACCGCCAGCCGGATAAGGACGCCGTTACACCGTCTGTATGCTGCTCAAATTCAGCTCTCCAGGACCGCATTGCTTTGCGTCCTACGCATAGTGAGGAACACATGGAGAAAGCTCAAGAGCACAGAGGAATACGATAATAAGGGTGCTAGGTCAGAATATTTTTTCCTTTAGGTGATAGGGTACTAGTTCTGGTTCCACCGTGGAAGTAAATTCCTTGCTAAATGGCATGGGCATATGAGTCTTGGAAAGAGTGGGAGAAGTAAATTATAAGTAAGACAGCCAGGTAGGACGGAAACCCTGAGCAAATTACCATATAACCTACTCAAGCCCTGGAAAGAGTAGAGAAGTCTTTGTCAACCCTATAACCAGCCCAGGCTCCGTCAGAGAGTCAAGAAACTAGCCCCAGAGGTTAGCATAGCTGAAACACTGTCCGTTCATCAGAAAACAAGAGGTTCAGAATTTAGTGAGCGGAAACAAAGAAATCTTCTCTACACAGCAGGTAGGTGAACTAGGTAATGAACATGAAAAGAGTCTCTGAACGGGGTCCTGTTAACTTTAACCGTACCGAATCCCAGAGGCCAAAAAGAGGCTATAAGTTTTCGAGGTTAAAAAAATGTCTAAAACTAGGCGTAATTGAGGGAATCCCAAAGTGGGGGGAACGCCCTAGTAGTCTTAGTCCCCAAAGCCAGTGGGTACACACAAGGTTTTGTAATGACTACCGGAAACTAATCAGCGTGTCAAATTTGATACTAACCTATGCCCGGGTAGATGAACTGTAGAGAGACTGGGCAAAGCCGATATCTCACAACCCTAGACCTAACAAAATGGTCACTGGCAGGTTCCCCTCACAGAAAGGGCAAAAGAAAAGACAGCCTTCTCAACCCCATACGGCCTCTTTCATATAGGGTGCTGCCTTTGGTACATGGAGCTTCCCCACATTCCAAAGAATGATGGATAAAATTTTAAAAGACCACAATGCTCGGTTATGCTGCTGCCTACCTGGATGATGTGGTAATCCATAGTGAGATTGGCATCCCACCTTCCAAAGGTCCAAGCTGCGCTCGACGCAGTTCGGTTGCTGGACTAACTGCTAACCCGCGCAAATGCACCATTGGTCTGGAGGAGGCCAAGTATCTGGGGGTATTCTATTGGCAAGGTTTACTACAAACCTCACAAACACTCAAAGTGGGGCGTACAAGGTTGGCCAAGGCCACAGTTACAAAAAAACAAGTAAGGACCTTTTTGGGTTAATTGGTTACTATAGAAGGTTTATTCCCAATTTTCGACTGAAGGCAACCCCCACTAACCGACCCTCACAAAAGCAAGAGGACCAACTATGGTAACAGTGGTCCCCCGAAACCGAACAGGCCTTTAGAAGCCTGAAAGAAGCTCTCTGGTGCCCAACCGTGTTGGTCACACCGGGACTTCTTCCAAAGAGTTCGTAGTCCAAACCGACGCATCTGAGGTAGGGCGGGGGTGGGGGCGGTACTCCTCCAGGAGTCTCAGGTGAGGACGACCCATCCTTTATTTAAGTAGGAAACTAAATCCCCAGGAGAAAAATTACGCCATAGTAGAGAAAGAGTGTCTCGCAATAAAGTGGGCTGTAGAGACCTCAAATACTACCTGTTGGGGAGAAAATATCCGAGTTGGTCACGATCATGCACCCCTTACCTGGATGTGTCAAAAAACAGGGAAAAGAATGCTAGAGTGACCACGAGTGGTTCCTAAGCCTACAACCCTTTAAATTTTCTGTGGAACCACAGGTCAGGCACAAACATGGCAAGCTTGACGGGTTGTCAAGGATGCACTCCCTAAATAGCCATGTGTCGCTCATCCCTCAGGGTCTGAGCTGGGGGGGAGGATATGATGACAGAAACCAGGGGGTGGTATAATTCCATAATAGGGCTCCCAGGATACTGAACAGTTTCTTGCCTGTCTGGCCTGGGAGTGCAGGCCTTATAATACATGCACCCATCACCAAGTTTTTGGGCAAGGCGCTGGAACTAGGGATTTCTGTCACTGTCAGATGCTAATTAGAGATCAGGTATGTAAGACTGATTTCCTGTTTTGCTCTGGTCTCTTTCTCCAGAGCCTGGAAGGCTGCTGAACACCAGTGGGGGAAGGCCCCTTCCCCACACAGTTCAATGATTCTGATTCATTTGGCTAACTCTGCAAACGTACCTTTTTGTTGTTGGAAAGTGGAAAAAAGCCACTTCCACCCTGAGTTAGGGGAATCTAAGTTAGAGTTATCGCTCAGTGAGACAGCTTTTTTTTGATTGTTTTGTGTATGCACTGTGGCGAGTCTCAGTGCCTGGGACTGAAAAAGGCCATGCCAGGCCTATTTAAAGGAACATTACGTGACGTCTCCTCATTAACCTACCCCAAAAGACAGTGTTCAACCGTCCGGACAGACGGCAGGAGCCCCGGGTAAGCTGTTTGTCACAGCAGCAACAGGCGAATGCAAACCAGCAAGAGACAAACCGCTTGCTGAGAGAGGAGCAACAGCGGTTCGCTCAGGGCTTACAGCAGGAACTCGAGATCCTGAGGGGGACTATCAGTAACCTTCCACTGGCAGCGGCAGCCCCAGTTCCGAAAATGACCAGGGCAAGCCACTACCTTCAGAAGATGGGACCCTCGGATGATGTGGAAGCCTATCTTCTCACGTTTGAACGCACGGCACAGAGAGAGGGATGGCCAGAAGCTGAGTGGGCTGGTCTAATCGCACCCTTCCTAAGCGGCGAACCCCAGAAGGCTTACTTTGATCTAGAGCCAGCCGAAGCTAACGTCTATGCAAAATTGAAGTTCGAGATCCTCGCCCGCCTCGGCGTAACCACGGCTGTTCGCGCCCAAAGGTTTCACGCATGGTCCTTCACGATGGATAAAGCCACCCGAAGCCAGATGTATGACCTCATCCACCTCGCCCGGAAGTGGCTACAACCCGAGATCAACTCAGCAAGCCACATCGTGGAACGGTTGGTCATGGACCAGTTCTTGAGGAAACTTCCCTCTGCCTTACGCCATTGGGTCAGTCGGAGTGACCCCCACAATGCGGATGAGCTTGTGGCCCTCGTAGAAAGGTACAATGCAGCAGGAGAGCACCCGCAACCCACAGTCGTGGAGCAACCCCACTACCCGAGGTTCCAGGACTCTTCCAGAGACGGTAAAAGGGTACCGGGGTTAAGGGGAGCTGAAGAGCGGCGACCACCTTCACGCAGCACCAGCAACAGTGGTTCGCACACTAAGGGCAATAGCCAACATGGGGAGCCGGGAAAAGGCTCTAAGTGGGACACAGACTATGTACCTAAATGTGTAAATTGTCATGAGAGGGGCCACACAGCAAAAATCTGCCCACTAAATGATGAGCCCATGCAATGCAACAGCGTGGAACCTTATTCGCTGTTGTCCCAATGTATGCGCCCTAGCCCAGAGGACCCCTTGAATAACCATCTGTGGGCATTTGTAAAGGTTAATGGTAGGAGGGTTCGGGCACTTCTGGACTCTGGGAGCATGGTCACACTAGTGTCCGAATACCTCTTGCCCATTAAGAAGAAACAGGGAAACAGTTCACAAAGAATGGCAATTTGTTGTATACATGGGGATAATCATGAATATTCCACTGTTGATGTTTTTTTTGAAACAGAGTTTGGTTCTTTAGATTTCAAGGTGGGTATTGTACCCAAACTGGCACATGATGTGTTAATAGGGACCGACTTTCCCCATTTTCTAAAAATGTGGTCCCCCGCTCAGAATAGCGCCCAGAGTTCAATAGCGGACCATAACGAAGTATTAGAAGAAATAAATCCTTTCCCGTTTTCAGAAATGGAGGTTGACGAGGGCCCAAATAAGAAGGGGGAAAAGGAGGAGTGCTGTAAAATTCCCTTCCCCATCACTACTTTGGTAGGGAATACCCCAAATCAGGATGTTGATCAGACACTTACCACCCCAGAACCGGATAAGACCCTCGCTGACCTAGAGGTCAGTCCTGGGAGTTTTAAGAAGGCCCAGTGGGAGGACCCCACATTAGAGGTAGCAAGGGGAAATATACGGGACCTGAATAGTACTCTTGGCCAACCAGATAGGTCGCTTGCTTACCCCTACTTCGAGGTAGAGAACGACCTAGTATATCGGGTTGATAAAAGAAAATCAGTTACAACTAAACAATTGTTGGTACCACGGACATTCCGTAATGTAGTGTTACACCTCGCACATAGTCATCCATTGGGGGGACACCTAGGGGTGGAAAAGACAAAAGAAAAGGTTCTCCGAAGCTTCTATTGGCCTGGGGTTCTGGCAGAAATTACGAATTATTGTTCCTCATGCCCAGCATGTCAGATCACCGCCCCGTTCAAGGCGTACCGCAGCCCATTGGTACCCCTTCCCATAATAGAGGTACCATTTGACCGGATTGCTATGGATCTAGTAGGACCCCTAATAAAGTCTGCTAGGGGACATCAGCATATATTGGTAATATTAGATTATGCCACCCGATATCCGGAGGCAGTTCCCCTACGTAGCACCTCTGCCAAAAACATAGCAAAAGAGTTAGTAGTTCTGTTTTCCCGGGTTGGAATTCCTAAAGAGATTCTATCTGACCAGGGAACACCGTTTATGTCCCAAGTAACAAAAGAGTTATGTAAACTCCTAAAAATCAAGCATCTCAGAACCTCAGTCTATCATCCACAAACAGATGGTTTAGTGGAAAGGTTCAATAAAACCTTAAAGAGCATGTTACGGCGGGCGGTCGATAAAGATGGGAAAAACTGGGATTGTTTGTTACCGTACCTGTTATTTGCCATTAGGGAAGTTCCCCAATCATCCACAGGCTTCTCCCCGTTTGAACTATTGTATGGCCGACACCCAAGGGGCTTACTGGATATAGCCAAAGAGACTTGGGAACACGAGGTTACCCCTTACAGAAGTGTAATAGAGCATGTTGCCCAGATGCAGGACCGCATTGCTGCAGTCCTACCCATAGTGAGGGAACACATGGAGAAAGCTCAAGAAGCACAGAGGAATACGTATAATAAGGGTGCTAGGGTCAGAATTTTTTTTCCAGGTGATAGGGTACTAGTTCTGGTTCCCACCGTGGAAAGTAAATTCCTTGCTAAATGGCATGGGCCATATGAGGTCTTGGAAAGAGTGGGAGAAGTAAATTATAAGGTAAGACAGCCAGGTAGGAGGAAACCTGAGCAAATTTACCATATAAACCTACTCAAGCCCTGGAAAGATAGAGAAGTCTTGTCAACCCTAGTAACCCCAGGTCCGTCAGAGAGTCAAGAAACTGACCCAGAGGTTAGCATAGCTGAAACCCTGTCCGTTCATCAGAAACAAGAGGTTCAGAATTTAGTGAGCAGAAACAAAGAAATCTTCTCTACACAGCCAGGTAGAACTAGCGTAATTGAACATGACCTAGTCTCTGAACCGGGGGTCCGAGTTAACCTTAAACCGTACCGAATCCCAGAGGCCAAAAGAGAGGCTATAAGTTTAGAGGTTAAAAAAATGCTAAAACTAGGCGTAATTGAGGAATCCCAAAGTGGGTGGAACAGCCCTATAGTCTTAGTCCCAAAGCCAGATGGTACAACAAGGTTTTGTAATGACTACCGGAAACTAAACGCGGTGTCAAAATTTGATACTTACCCTATGCCCAGGGTAGATGAACTTGTAGAGAGACTGGGCAAAGCCCGATATCTCACAACCCTAGACCTAACAAAAGGGTACTGGCAGGTTCCCCTCACAGAAAGGGCAAAAGAAAAGACAGCCTTCTCAACCCCAGACGGCCTCTTTCAGTATAGGGTGCTGCCTTTTGGCTTACATGGAGCTCCCGCCACATTCCAAAGAATGATGGATAAAATTTTAAAACCACATGCTCGGTATGCTGCTGCCTACCTGGATGATGTGGTAATCCATAGTGAAGATTGGCAATCCCACCTTCCAAAGGTCCAAGCTGTGCTCGACGCAGTTCGGTCTGCTGGACTAACTGCTAACCCCGCTAAATGCACCATTGGTCTGGAGGAGGCCAAGTATCTGGGGTATTCTATTGGCAGAGGTTTACTCAAACCCCAAACACTCAAAGTGGAGGCGATACAAGGTTGGCCAAGGCCAGTTACAAAAAAACAAGTAAGGACCTTTTTGGGGTTAATTGGGTACTATAGAAGGTTTATTCCCAATTTTGCGACTAAGGCAACCCCACTAACCGACCTCACAAAAGCAAGAGGACCACTTATGGTAAAGTGGTCCCCCGAAACCGAACAGGCCTTTAGAAGCCTGAAAGAAGCTCTCTGTGCCCAACCAGTGTTGGTCACACCTGACTTCTCCAAAGAGTTCGTAGTCCAAACCGACGCATCTGAGGTAGGGCTGGGGGCGGTACTCTCCCAGGAGTCTCAAGGTGAGGAACACCCCATCCTTTATTTAAGTAGGAAACTAAATCCCCAGGAGAAAAATTACGCCATAGTAGAGAAAGAGTGTCTCGCAATAAAGTGGGCTGTAGAGACGCTCAAATACTACCTGTTGGGGAGAAAATTCCGGTTGGTCACAGATCATGCACCCCTTACCTGGATGTGTCAAAACAGGGAAAAGAATGCTAGAGTGACCAGGTGGTTCCTAAGCCTACAACCCTTTAAATTTTCTGTGGAACACAGGTCAGGGCACAAACATGGCAATGCTGACGGGTTGTCAAGGATGCACTCCCTAATATCCATGGTCGCTCATCCCTCAGGGTCTGAGCTGGGGGGGAGGATATGTGACAGAAACCAGGGGATGGTAATAAATTCCATATATAGGGCTCCCAGGATACTGAACAGTTTCTATCCTGTCTGGCCTGGGAGTGCAGCCTTATAATACATGCACTCCATCCCACAGTTTTGGGCAAGCGCTGGAACTGAGGGATTTCTGTCACCTGTCATGCTAATTAGAAATCAGGTATGTAAGACTGATTTCCTGTTTGCTCTGGTCTCTTCTCCAGAGCCTGGAAGGCTGCTGAACACAGTGGGGAGAAGCCCCTTCCCCACACAGGTTCAATTGTTCTATTCATTTGGCTAACTCTGCAAACGTACCTTGTTTTGTTGTTGGAAAGTGGAAAAGCCACTTCCACCCTGAGTTAGGGAAATCTAAGTTAAGTTATCGCTCAGGTGAGCAGCTTTTGTTTTGATGTGTTTTGTTGTATGCACTGTGGCAGTCCCAGTGCCTGGGACTGAATAAACCAGGCACAGCCTATTTAAAGGAACATTACGTGACGCCTCCTCATTTAACCTACCCCAAAAGACCGTGTTCTAACCGTCCCGGACAGACGGCAGAGCCCCGGAGTAAGCTGTTTGTCACAATATATATATATATATATATATATATATATATATATATATATATATAAAAAAACAAAAATTGTGGCACCAAAATAATACTAAATTGCTATGTATATTAATGAACTGTAGTGCTAATATCTTATATATGGTAAATGTGTAAGATTCCTAAATGTGTTTAAAAATCAAGATAAACATGTGCAATAGAACTGTTAGATACTAAGCATATTAAACAAATATACTTAAAACAACACCATGGAATATTACATTAATGTGAGTGAAAAATAAAAAATAAAAATAAAAAGTGTGCAAAAAGTGCTAAAAAAGTGAAAAAATATGAAAAAATGAAAAATATGTATAAAGTTATAATATAAAATCCAACCAGTCCTTCAATAATCAGTCCATAATAGGAGGTATAGGATGTGTGCAAAGGGATCTTCTGCTGCTCTCACAAGGGATAAACCACCTCCACGGATATCTACAAACAGAAAAAGAGAGAGAGTGCACGCCCCATAGCATAATACTGCGTGATTTATTATAAAATTAGGGAAGGGATGGAGGGGGGGGGGGGGGGGGAATCGCACTCACAAGATAAAAAGTTTTAAAAGGCAGTTTGTGAATTATATCACCACCATCCGGTACTGCTGGGCGAAATCACTTCCAGATAGCTGATCAAGATCACTCCCAACCGGATAAGGACGCCGTTATACCGTCTGTATGCTGCTCAAATTCAGCTCTCCACTCCGAATGGCCGCTGTATTCTTCCCGCGCTTGGTATGGCCTCGTGCGCGTGCGCAGCGTCTTCGTGACGTAATCGCGCTCCTCAGTATCCCTGACGCGTTTCGTCACCAATCGGCGACTTTCTCAAAGGGCTGATGATTCATGGGTAAAAGTCCTCCATATTGTTTTCCCACTGCAATATGTCTGTTGCCTCAGTTTTAGCGTGTATACATGGCACATTATATTAGGGGGCTATAACTGGATACGGACTAGATCCGTGCCCCAGGGCCAGTTATCACACTTTGTGAGTTCTTGTGCGTGTTATTTACGAGTAACATCTTTGATATTGATTTGCTAAGCTACTAGCTTCTCTAGACATACTGATGTTCCTTACAGGGGTTCAGTAAGTTCAGACATCCCAGACCATTTTAACATTGGATACCATCCGGTCTATACAACCTTATGTGGCAGTGAGTCAACATTCATTTATTATATACCTGGTATTTCATTGAGGTATATATTTGTGCATGATCAGTCCAACGTTACCTGTTTTAATCATACAGGCTTTTTAATCCTTATCATTGCTGTACTAGGGGGTTAACTCCTATATATTTGTGAGTTCCTTCTCTGCCATTTAGTAGATAGGTTAGATTTCCCTTATCCCCCTAGTTTTCAGTTGTAGTATCACGTATCGTTGTCTGTTTTGTGTGTTTTGTCACCAATGTCAGTTGGTTTTTGGTTTCAATGTTTTGACATCTATTTTAATTGAGATTAATCAAATAATAGATTTTAAGTAATTCACCATTACATCATCATATACAACGTGAATCGCACTCACAAGATAAAAAGTTTTAAAAGGCAGTTTGTGAATATATCACCACCATCCGGTATTGCTGGGCGAAATCACTTCAGATAGCTGATCAAGATCACTGCCAACCGGATAAGGACGCCGTTACACCGTCTGTATGCTGCTCAAATTCAGCTCTCCACTCCGAATGGCCGCTGTATTCTTCCCGCGCTTGGTATGGCCTCGTGCGCGTGCGCAGCGTTTTCGTGACGTAATCGCGCTCCTAGTATCCCCTGAGCGTTTCGTCACCAATCGGCGACTTTCTCAAAGATCAGCCCTTTGAGAAAGTCGCCGATTGGTGACGAAACGCGTCAGGGATACTGAGGAGCGCGATTACGTCACGAAGACGCTGCGACGCGCACGAGGCCATACCAAGCGGGGAAGAATACAGCGACCATTCGGAGTGGAGAGCTGAATTTGAGCAGCATAAAGACGGTGTAGGTGTAACGGCGTCCTATCCGGCTGGCGGTGATCTTGATCAGCTATCTGGAAGTGATTTCGCCCCCCAGAGTACCGGATGGTGGTGATAAATTCACAAAATGCCTTTTAAAACTTTTTATCTTGTGAGTGCGATTCCCCCCCCCTCCATCCCTTCCCTAATTTTATAATAAACCACGCAGTGTTATGCTATGGGGCGTCGCTCTGCTCTATCTCTTTTTCTGTTTGTAGATATCCGTGTGGAGGTGGTTTATCCCTTGTGAGAGCAGCAGAGATCTTTTGCACACATCCTATACCTCCTATTATGGACTGATTATTGAAGGACTGGTTGGATTTATATTATAACTTTACACATATTTTTAATTTTTTCATATTTTTTTCACTTTTTTAGCACTTTTGAACACTTTTATTTTTATTTTTTATTTTCACTCACATTAATGTAATATTCCATGGTGTTGTTTTAAGTATATTTGTTTAATATGCTTAGTATCTAACAGTTCTATTACACATGTTTTATCTTGATTTTTTAAACACATTTGGAATCTTACACATTTACCATATATAAGATATTAGCACTACAGTTCATTAATATACATAGCAATTAGTATTATTTTGGCGCCACAATTTTTTTGTTTTTTGTTTTTATTTATAATATATATATAATATATATATATATATAGATAGATAGTAGATATGTTATGTATTCTATGTGTTGTATATATATATATAGTAGATAGATGATGTATGTATTGTGTGTTTGGAAACATGTATTGCCTCAGCTAGCGTGGATGACATAATTATGCGTAAACATACACAACTTGACCTGTATGAAGGGATTTTGTTTAATTATCTTACAAATAACAACACACTGCAACCTTGTACTTTACAATCATTCAACATCTTTGCCCTATAGTTGAAAGATAAAGGTATGTTGGAATCTTTTTACAAAATATGGCTTAAAATGCCTAACCACTAAGCACGCCGCACTCATTCTTTGTCACAGTAATGTTTTAACTTCGTTAGACTGTGTCTGTGCACACAAAAGAATCATTCACTATTTCATGTATGTATCTAACAATATACATATATACATAATAAAATTATATAATATATAATATATATTTGATAACTATGTGACACCTATAACAGGCCATTACTGCCTAATCATGTATTGCATGGATATTGTGTATTCAAATGCGAGCAGAATATTTTGCACTAACACATTTCGTTAGGTTTCAGTAAAGCTCTTTATTCGCTTCATATAGTCTCATGTGAGCATAAATAGAAACATGTACCATATGGTCTTTAATGTGTTCATATGTAGGTCACTTCATATGTATATTTCTCATGTACCGTTGTCTGATGAAACCAGCTGCAATTAACATGTAATCACCAGCATAGAGGTGATAGAGGGGGTGGTGTCGGCCAAGACCCAGATCACAGGGTCATGGTAGGGTCAAGTGTGTGGGAGTGCTTACAGGGTAGGAAAGCTAATAAAGCTCAGGGTGGTGTCACGTCTTGGGGAGGGACTACAGTTGTTTAGAAGCTGACAAGGTGAACACAAGTGCATAACATTAATTGAAATGGTAATTACTGAATACTTTCAAACCCACCACTCACTATATATTCAAACGACGGTACTCATTCGTTAACTCATATTATTTTAACGTTAGATATACGCCAACCCTTACACACCAGTACCATCTGTGAGCGACACATGCATGTGTTGCTGAGTGTCAGCCACATGACGCTACATTTGCTTCTCTTAAATGTTCGTACAGATCTGTAAAACACATTCATACACATCCTTCCACAATTAGGTGCTGAATTCTAAGCAGAGTCAACTTTGCTTTCCTGTTAGTGATTTACATTTTTGAGTTAGATTACACCAAACATAGGCAGTGTATGTACAACAGAACACTTATTTACAATGCATTCCTGCACGAAACATTGTATGGTGTTTTAAAATACAGTGTGCAGATTAGGTTAACTTGTCCATTTATGTTAAGATGGATAATATACAGATTGCCCTAACCATATCATTGTGATTTAGTTATGTAATGCTGATATTTAGCCATAAAATACTCACACTACAGATACTTTGTTAATTATGTACAAAAGCCAATTAACATCAGATGTTATTCTTCTATATAGTTGCTTCTGTGTCACCTGACAAGGAACATGTCTCATCACCTGTATCCTCAAGCTCATCAGCAAGTCAGGTCATATCAAGAATGGAAGGTGAGTGTATGAGGTGCAGCCATATAATGTGTAAATGTGAAGAATTTCATTAGCCATGCTAAACTAAATGCCTTTCACATGTACTGTAATGAACTTAACATCAGTTATTGTCATAGAAGATGTACTGTATACTGACAACATGTATTGTGTGTGTTTTTAAAGTATCAGCTAGGATTTGGGATGTTCACAACATCCTTTAATTCATTCTTCTTTCACACTAGTTCCAAACATCATTGTTACTTCAAGCACCATGTTTTTAATTGGAACAAAAATAAGAAATTAATGGAAACTGTTATGTGTTCCACTATGAGATAACTATAATTACATGATAATAAAGTGAAAGTTCTTTGGCAGTTCAGCATTTCTTTCTTTATGTGTGTAGAAACAGATGTTGCCGCTCAAGGCCAAATTCACTCAAGTGAACCATGAGCATGTTCACACTCCTGGATTTAACCCAGCATTCAAGTCTCCTGCTCGTGACACCTACTCAGCTATTGCAGCTTCTGAAGAACGAATCTTGTGGGTAGAAGAAAATCGTCGCCATTAAGAAATGATGACAATGCTGAAAGGATGATGTCACTGAAGAAAGGATGCAAGAAAGGTCAATATCAGAAAATGACACAAATTAAACAAGTCATCATCCAAGTCCCTAAAGAAATCTAAAATGTAAACAGGACATTACAAGCACTAGTTCTCAATGTAACCCAAGCAAAATGTTGCGCAAGTCAGTAAGAGAACAAAAATTCACTTTACACAATCAGAGGATGGATCTTTACATGGGCTGTACTTTTTCGCCACAATTATCAGTTCTTCATTCCCCAGTTCAGGATGATAACGGTACAGTAGCAGCTGCAATGTTGTGCGTGGCCCTGTCAAACATCCAACCACTTACATCTTTCAAAATATGGAAAAAACACCTACAAATGAGACAAGGAAAAGAAAGTTAGGGCGACAAATGAATAACCAGCTATTGGAAGAAGAATTAAACACCAAAACAAGAAAAGTGTCAACATCACTCTTGCAATGTTTATCAAGTGCTTCAACAACTGCCACAGCCCCACACCCAGTGGCCCTCAAGAGCCACAGCCCCACTTACTGACCGTCACTGCCACAGCCCACACCCAGTGGCCCTGAAGTGCCACAAGCCCAACATTACTGCCAGTCAACTGCCACAGCCCACAGTGCCCCTGAAGGCACAGCCCAACTTATGCCAGTCAACTGCCACAGGCCAGTCAATGGTACAGTTAAGGCCAGAGTCCTTGGCAGAGGGAAAGCAAACACAACAGCCAACAAGCAGCCTGTGACTCGCTCTCAAAGTCTAAAGATAAAAAAAAAAAAGTAATTCACTAAATTTTTTTGTTATATGGTGTTTCTGCAAACTATTTCATGCCTAGTATGTATGATCATGTACATATGCTTGATAACATTCAAGTATGTCCCTTGTACACATGAATGTTTATAAATGTCATTGACTGAATGAAGGCATATTTTATAACATATTAATATCTATGAATATATCTGTAGTCTCTCTGTATCTCTATCTATATATGTATATACACACACACAGTATATATATATATATATATATATATAATATATTTTATATTTTAATATATGTTTGTGACAAAACCAGGGGTAGGTTGGTAATAAACTCATATACAGGGCTCCCAGGAACTGAACAGTTCTGTCGCCTGTCTAAGCTGAACAGGGCAAGCATCGTGGTACAGGCACTCCATTCCACAGTTTGTCTGTGCCTGTTTCTGTCACCTGTCATGCTGATTAGAGTTCAGGTATATAAGACCTTTTCCTGGTTCCTCTGGGCCCCGCCCAAGAGCCTGGAAGGCTGCTGAAATGCCAGAGGGGTGAGAAAGCCTCTTTCCCAGAATCGCTTCATTCTTCTGTAGTTTGTCTAAAGACTGCAAAGTACTTATTTTGTTGATGGAAGTGGAATAAGCACTTCAACTCTGAGTCAGGGACATCTAAGTTTAAGTTTATCGCTCAGACGAGCAGCTTTTGTTTGGCTTTGTTTTTCTGTTTTTAAAGTGGCAGTTCAGTGCCTGGGACTGAATAAACTAGGCATACGCCTGTTAAAGGAACAGTACGTGACGTCTCACATTAACCTACCCTAAAAGACCGTGTTCTAACAGTCCCGGACAGACGGCGGAGCCCCGGAGTAAGCCGTTTGTCACATATGGTGGGAGAATGCGGGCAGAAACACTAAAAGGGGGGTGGGGTAAAGAACTTAAAGAAAAAAAAAAAAAAAAAAGGGTTTTTTTTTCTCTCTTCCAACAAGATGGAAGACGTGGTGAGTGCGCTGGTACGCAATGGTCGCTGTCCAGAGAGAAGCGATGAAAGCCCGTGCACCAGGCGAATGCAAACCAGCAAGAGAAAAACCGCTTGCTTGAGAGAGGAGCAACAGCGGTTCGCTCAGGGCTTACAGCGAAACTCGAGATCCTGAGGGAGACATCAGTAACCTTCACTGGCAGCGGCAGCCCCAGTTCCGAAAATGACCAGGGCAAGCCACTACCTTCAGAAGATGGGACCCTCGGATGATGTGGAAGCCTATCTTTACACGAACACACACGGCACAGAGAGAGAAGGGATGGCCAGAAGCTGAGTGGGCTGGTCTAATCGCACCCTTCCTAAGCGGCGAACCCCAGAAGGCTTACTTTGATCTAGAGCCAGCCGAAGCTAAGTTATGCAAAATTGAAGTTCGAGATCCTCGCCGCCTCGGCGTAACCCGGCTGTTCGCGCCCAAAGGTTTCACGCATGGTCTTCACGATGGATATAAAGCCACCCGAAGCCAGATGTATGACCTATCCACCTCGCCCGGAAGGGAAGTGGCTACACCCGAGATCAAACTCAGCAAGCCACATCGTGGAACGGTTGGTCATGGACCAGTTCTTGAGGAAACTTCCCTCTGCTTACGCATGGGTCGGCTCAGTGACCCCCCACAATGCGGATGAGCTGTGGGCCCTCGTAGAAAGGTACAATGCAGCAGGAGAGGCACCGCAACCCACAGTCGTGGAGAAACCCCACTACCCGAGGTTCCAGGACTCTTAGAGACGGTAAAAGGGTACAGGGGTTAAGGGAGCTGAAGAGCGGGACCCATTCACGCAGCACCAGCAACAGTGGTTCGCACACTAAGGCAATAGCCAACATGGGAGCCGGGAAAGGGCTTAAGTGGGAAAAGACTATGTACCTAATGTAAATGTCATGAGAGGGGCCACACAGCAAAAATCTGCCCACTAAATGAGGAGCCCATGCAATGCAACAGCGTGGAACCTTATTCGTGTTGTCCAATGTATGGGCCCTAGCCCAGAGGACCCCTTGTACCTTGAATAACCATCTGTGGGCATTTGTAAAAGGTTAATGGTAAGAGGAGTTTCGGGAACTTCTTGACTCTGGGAGTTGAGGTCACACTAGGTGTCCGGATACCTATTGCCCATTAAGAAGAAACAGGGTAAAACAGTTTCACAAAGGTGGGAAATTGTTTGTGTATACATGGTGGATAATCAGAAATTCACTGTTGATGTTTTTTTTTGTAAAACAGAATTTGGTTCTTTAGATTTCAAGGTGGGTTTTGTACCCAAACTGGACATGATGTGTGTAATAGGGACCCGACTTTCCCCATTTCTAAAAATGTGGTCCCCCAGCTCAGAATACGGCCCATGAGTTCAATAGCAGACCTAACGAAGTGTTAGAAGAGAATAAAATCCTTTCCCTTTTTTCAGAATGGAGTTGACGAGGGCCCAATGAGGTGGAACAAGGAGGAGGTGCTGTAAAATTCCCTTCCCATCACTACTTTGGTAGGGGAATACCCAAATCAAGATGTTGATCAGGCACTTACCAACCCCAGACAGGATAAGACCCTCGCTGACCTAGAGGTCAGTCCTGGGAGTTTTAAGAAGGCCCAGTGGGAGGACCCCACATAGTAGCGGGGTAGAGCAAGGGGAAATATACGGGACCAGAATCTATCATGGCCAACCAGATAGGTCACTTGCTTACCCCTATTCGAGGTAGAGAACAGAACTAGTATATCGGGTTGATAAAAGAAAATCAGTTACAACTAAAACAATTGTTGGTACCCGGACAAATTCCGTAACGTAGTATTACACCTCGCCACATGTCATCCATGGGGGGACACCTAGGGTGGAAGAAAAGACAAAAGAAAAGGTTCTCCGAAGCTTTTAGTGGCTGGGTTCTGGGCAGAAATATACAACTATTGTTCCTCATGCCCAGCGCAGAATGTCAGATCACCGCCCCGTTCAAAGCCATACCGCAGCCCTTGGTACCCCTTCCACATAATAGAGAGGTACCATTGAGACCGGATTAGATCTAGGATCTAGTAGGACCCATAATAAAGTTCCTGTAGGGGACATCAGCATATATTGGTAAATATTAGATTATGCTACCGATATCCGGAGGCAGTTCCCCTAACGTAGCACCTGCCAGCTAAAAACATAGCAAGAAGAGTTAGTAGCTTTGTTTTTCCCGGGTGGAGATTCCTAAAGAGTACTATACTGACCAGGGGGAACACGATTTATGTCCCGCAAGTAAAAAAAGAGGTATGTGAAACTCACTAAAAATCAAGACATTCGGAGAACCCACAGTCATTCATACCAAAAGATTCGGTTTAGTGGAAAGGTTCAAATTTAAAACCTTTAAAGAGCATGTTAGGCGGCCCGCAGGCGGTCGATAAGAGTGGGAAAAACGGGGGACTGTTTGTACCTACTGTTATTTGCCCATTAGGGAAAAGTTCCCCATCATACAGGCTTCTCCCCGTTTGGAACTATTGTATGGACGGACACCACAAGGAGGCGTACTGGATATAGCCAAAGACATTGCGGAACACGGGTTACCCCTTACAGAAGTGTAATAGAGCTGTTGCCCAGATGCTAGGACCGCATTGCTTCTGCGTCCTACGCATAGTGAGGGAAACATGGAGAAAGCTCAAGAAGGAAAAAAGGAAAGATAAATAAGGGTGCTATTCCCCCCCCCCCCCCTCCATCCCTTCCCTAATTTTATAATAAATCACGCAGTATTATGCTATGGGGCGTGCGCTCTCTCTCTTTTTCTGTTTATATATATATATATATATATATATATATATATATATATATATAATATGTGTGTGTTTTTTTAGGACAACTATATATAAATATCAATATATACATATTTAGATACATAGATATATATATATATATAGAGAGAGAGAGAGAGACATATATAAAGATATATATATGTAGGTACTGTATGCTTTTATTGGGAAGAAACTATAAGTTTCATCGGAAATATAGATAAGAACTGTAACATACGACACGCGTAGTACAGTAACATTTGTCACCTGGTGGAAATTGAGCCGAATAAATTCCGATATCTCTGTCCCCTGCCAATCCCTCCACGACGACAGGAAGAAATGTTTCCCGCATCTGCTCCTCCAATGGAGTTAACATTCGAGTTTGTGCTGGCGGCCCACCTCCAGTGGCAGAAGCATGCATCCGTTGTGCTTGGATTTTTTTCTTTAAGTTTGCCCTGATATCATCGAATCTCTTCCGACAATTCGTCCGGTCCCTGAGATGATTCCCACACGCAGACACAGCCAATGTTATTTGGTCCCACATTTCTTTTTTTGATGCTGAACTTTTCCGCCCTTGAAATACGTACAAAATATATGACGTTAATTATTATTAGAGAAATGAGCAGTTACCTAAACTGCGACCTGTTCCAACAGATACCAAACATGCTGGTTTAGGTTGAATATGTGTAGCACATGAGCATTTACGTGGAAACATATAAATCTAAGAAAGGTTGGATGAATATTGTATGAACTTTGGCAAACTTTTTAGACTGATTGTTATGGTCGTTATAAAGAATGAAGGAATATGTGTGTAACAATTAACTGTAATTGATAGATATTAGAGAATAACAGTTTGATATTAAGAAATCTCACATGAGATAGGATAACATGTCTTTGAACAATCAATGCTAAAATACACTTACCTAGTAAATGCCCATACAGAGAGTCATAGTGCTCCAAAATCCCTGTGACAAGAACCCTGTTTTCCTCTTCATTGAAACGAGGATTATGTGGCCGCTCCACACATTTCTTCCGACCACGTCCAGCCCCAGAGCTTGCCTGCTGCTGACTGGACTCTCCTTCTTCTAATGGAAGAGACTCCAAAAGCGGCCCACCACCAAGCACCCCACCACTAGACACCACAGCACCACCATCAACAGACACCCAAGCAGCACCAGCAACAGAGCCACCAGCAGCACTCGCACTCCCAGCAACATCACTCGCACTCGCAACAGCACTCGCACTCGCAGCAACAGCACTCGCACTCGCAGCTACAGCACTCACCTGAATCCTCCGTTCACTCTGACGCGTACTCACACGACTACCAGTACCACTCACACCAGCATCACTCCTCCCATGCCTTTCGGCCATACCTATAGCACTCACAAAGAACAGAAAAGAAATTTAAAGACAATCGCACTGAACACTTACAAAGTGACAACAAGACAAAGATGTTAACAAAACAACACAGGACAAAGCTCTCACAATACACAACAACTCTCTCAGTCAATATGAAATATTTAAATTGCCCAGCTCTGTGTGTCTCTCTCCCAACAACAACACAGAGAATGAATAAAAATACACGCTGCCTTTAAATGGGCCGCACAATCAAAAACATGCTTGCTTCGGCAAATTCAGCAAGAAGTTTAATTGGCGAACCTAACAACACCTCGCCATGCACGCCGATACACCTGTGTGTGATCGGCAAATCATCGGCAGAGTGGGAAGAAATGTTTTCGGCTTGATTCGGAACGGATTCGGCACTTATTGCATACGGCGAGTGAAAATCGGCACAATCATGCCGATAAGGAACACTTGGCGAGAGGACTTTTTCGGCGCTTACTGCATGAGGCTCTATATCAGCAACATGCAACCCAACTGACACATTTAGTGGGCCATACAGGATAGGCACCCCCAATAAAGCTCTCTTTGAAGACAAGCACAAACCCGGAAAAAGTCCTGAACTGTTACAAACCCACCGTATAGTATTTTTAAAATAAAACTCCAATCACATTAACCCCTGAAGCACCAGATGGATTAAAATACATAATATCTCATGATATTATGATGACAATTATCATTATTTGGATTTTTCCCCCTATAATATCAAGAATTAGAATAATAATAACTCCTGCTGTATATATCCCAGTTAATAACATACTACAATCACAGTAATAGTAACATGTGCACCATGATGTCCCACAGTCCTGAGCCCACTTCACTGAAAGTCCAGTCAATCACAGCTGCTTAATAATTATGCAAAAACTATTATTAAGTAAATATTTTTTTCTTTTTAAACTATAATATAATAGTTTAATAGTACAACAATAACACACTAACCCACAGCTACACCCTTCTACCAAAGGCTTCGGCTGAGTCTGCACATCTATTTATACTCCTCCTCGGCTCCTCCTCATCTGTGGATCGCGAATTCAATGGTTCTAATTATTAATCCGTCCCATGGATTTATCAGTGATAGAAAAATCAAATCCAGAAAAAGCGGATTGCCCTTTTTAAGACTTAAAAAACACCAAAAGGTGCTGAAAAAGAGAGGGAAAAAAAACGAAATTAGTAACAAAATATAATTTATATGTCAAAATAAGAACATATAACACTCACATTAAAAGAGGTAGATCAAGTTGATCTAACCATCTGAACACCCACAGAGATTCGAGCTCTGTACCCAGAGACCCCACGATCCAAAAAACTCCTCAGGTGTTTAGAGGAATTAGTCCAGCTGCAAGGATGGTATTCAGCAACCAGTTCTAACTTTCAATCAGCGTCCTCGTGGTGTGCTCTGATGGCAGCTTCCGGATGTCCGTCGTCACGGGCGTCACGTCGCTGCGTATGACCTCACCACACAACGCGTTTCGTGTCGGATTGACACTTCATCAGGGGGTTGGGGTTTTTTAAGACTTACTTGTGGAAATCCGTGGACCAAAGGAACCAACCAATCCAAGATTGACCCAAATTCTCCAAAACAAATTGCCAATCTCTTGAAATCACGAGTGGACTCATTAAAAGTCACTATCCTAAGTACTTCTGGTGGATCTGAACAAGATGGGTGCTTGTTAGTTTGGCTCCGCAGGTAACAGGCACCAAAATGTGATATCAGCACTTAAAACCGAGCAGATATTCTGAAAGGAGGGTAGAAACCAACAGCACAGGTGGGAGATTTCTTCAAGCAAAGGGAAAGCCTAGCTCACAGACCAGAAAATGGTAACTCAATGGTAACGCGCCACTTGCAGCGTCAGAGTCAGACTCCGAGCAAGAGCCGGCAAGTCAACCATCTACTAAAAAAGATATCTTGGACCTATACGACAAACGCTGTGGCATGTTCCATTCAGCCCTCCGAGGGGTCAATAAAGACCTCTCAGTACTGGGTGATTGGGAGGCCACCATAAAGGAAAAATTGGAGGGAGGTATTGTCAGGAATCCGCTCCGCGGGTTACTGGTTACCTTACCTTGCAGACCGGTGCAGTTCTGAAACAGCTCTCCTGATGTTTGCTGCAGCCTGGATTCACTCATCAAAGCTATACACACTCCCTCTGGTATCTACTGCAGCTGTGCAGCCTCTTGTATTAACCCCCTTGTGGGGCAGTTCTCTGAGTTTCCTTTTGAATTCCCTGTTCTCTGCCAGCTAAGGTCACGCCCTAGCACCAGAAGAGAATCCCTAGTCTTCCCAATTCAAGAGAAGTCTAGCTATGTTTTACTCTCAGGTATGTCCGAATTACCCCTTAAATTCTGCTGCCATCCAAGTTAATGCCTTTGTTTTAGCCTCAGAGAATGAGTCCACAAGTCCACAGCAGAGGTTGCGCTTGAAGGAGTCCCCTAACCATAGGATTCCCTAGAAATTCTTTGCTATAAATCCCCTGCTTCACTCAAGTTTCCCAGTTTCACTCCGGAACGTCATCTAAAGTTCTGGTTCCTGTAAAATGTATTCAGATCAGGGTTTCCCCTAAGCCTTAGCCACAGAGTTCCTCCCTCCCGGTTTTTTCACTGAACCAGTTCTTTCGCCCAGAGGCGGTGATACCCTGCTTCAGTGATAGTTCCCACATTGTGGAATCTGCAGTCATATTTTTGGTTTCCCCAGACATTCTTACCAAATACCTACTTCAGAACCAGTAACAGTTAGGTTTAAACCCCGTGTACTGTCTGGGTGTCCTCTTCACTAAGCTTAGGATTAAACGATACAGTAGTCTGTATGTCTCTCCTGGGGTTCATGTTGTGTTTCCCAGGAGAGTTTGCTGACACACGGCTTTCTCTCAAGATTACGCTTTTTCATATATACTAGTAGAAGCCTGCACATTGGTTCCCCTCTCCCTGAATTTGTTCTAAACTGGCCCTGTAACTCTGAGAGGTAATGATTTTCCTTCAGATCCTGAATCTCTTCTACAAGGGTTAGCCGCCTGGGGCCCCCTGATTTCTCTGTCCAGGCTATCCTTCAGGGTTCACATATCTGTAGTCACTCTCCCTTAGTACTGTCTGAGGTCACCATGCATATATTACAAGTCTTAGGGTTTTAAATCTGAGCATATTAGCTGTCCTGCCTTTGCTGAGAACCATCCCATCAGTGCTGTTTCTAAAAATGCCCCAGACAAACATGGGCTTACTCTGGGAGGAGATTATAGCTCCTGTCTTAAAGTATTTTTTTTCTCAATTCCAGCAAAATCTAGACCACCTGTAATTGTTTCTAAGTCACTTATCAATACATCTGATTTTTTCTCTAATCACCCAGACACCCTTACTATCTTTTAGGAGTCCTGGAGCAGAGATTTTGCACTAGACAGACACACCTATTCGTTTTGTGTCAGGTTAGCAACCCCTGTGGGTTAGTGCCATTGCAGTTTCAGAGAAAACCTTGTACTCCTAAGGTGCCTGTCATAAAGTTTTTCATAAGTCATATGCTGCTGTGGTTGATTCTCAGGTCTCTGTCACTGAGGTACAGATTTCAGCTTCTGTGTTAGCTTCCCTCCCCGCCGCCACTACCCTGGCTCTGCATTTTCTCAATTACTGATAGGAAAATTCCAAGGATAATTCCTGATTCATCGACATACTAACTTCCAATGAGATTTCCCAGATTGGAGAGCTCTACTGTTGTTTGCTTATCTGCTCCTGCTAAACCATGGGTTGGGCCCTCGGATTTTCAGTTTGCCCCTTTATTTCCCTCAGTTGGAAAACTCTGTACGTATATACCAAATTTCGGTCCCTATGCCTGTTTACCTGCAATGCCTTGTCACCTTCCATACCTATAACCGGAGAGCTTCCAAACCAGCCTATACCCTTACTAACATACCTGGGAGCCTTCTAGAGGAAAAATCATCGCAAATTCCAACACAATACAGTGGTCAGACAGACTTTTTCGTTACAAGTCCCTCTTGTATATCATCAACTAGCAGGGCGCTGATCCTAGATTCCGATTCCCTATTAAGGATGGGCTTTCAGTGGGGTCCTTCCTCCGTTTCTGCTCTGGAGCCCTCTGGTTCTTCACAGCCTGGATTTCCAGACATTTTGCGAGGCGAGCCATGTACCAAGGATGTTTCTATCCCCCTTTATCTATCTCATCTCCTAGACTGTACTCACCAAAAGAACTGCCTCGTTTACGGATATCCTTCCACTCAAGAATTTTAGGAACAACTCAATGTCCCCCAAGACCCATGGATGACCCTGTCTGCCGCAGTTCTCACCGGGGGGTGGGAGTAACACTAGGTTAACCACGAGTCCTGGACCACGATTCTAACCCCAATCCTAGACGGTTCAGCAAACAATTCCATCCTCCAACTCTATGAGTGTTCATTTCGCATTATCGCACCGGAGGTCTCTCATTGAGGGGGATATGTCAGGAATCCGCTCCGCGGGTTATTGGTTACCTTACCTTGCGACCGGTGCAGTTCTGAAACAGCTCTCCTGATGTTTGCTGCAGCCTGGATTCACTCATCAAAGCTATACACAACTCCCTCTGTATCTACTGCAGCTGTGCAGCCTATTATGCAACCTAGACTTGCATTCATTCATTGGAGCAATAAACTTATTCCAACCCCGCTGGGGATTGGCCTGCTGGCCTTTAATTATTGCTTCCCATAATGCTCCCTTGCCGAGCATATTCCTTACCGGAGTCACCAACGTTCTGCCACAAGCTCTGCTTGTTTCTTTGTGCTAAGCGAGGTTTCCCTTGCGTCCTTCAGCTTCCTGTTCTCCTGTGGCTGAACGACGGTTTCGTCCCTGCTCCGTCAGCTTCCTGTTCTCCTGTGCTGAGCAGAGTTTCGTCCCTGCGTCCTTCAGCCTCCTGGATTCCTGCACTGAAGCGGAGGTTTCGCCCCTGCGTCTTTCAGTCTCCTGGATTCCTACACTGAAGCGGAGGTCTCCCTGTAATCTACAGCTTCCTGGTTCCTGGGGCCTACTCTTCCCTAATCTAGAGAGGCCGTGTCCTGGTTCCTCGCTGCTACAGAGGATTCCCTAACCCGCTCAGGACTCTTGCGCTGTAGCGCTGGGTTTACACGTGCACCTACGCGTGTGAAATCTGGTCTGTTCTTCCACCTCCTCGAGACCAGTACCATGGGCCATGGTCGCCGCACGCCAGCAGAGAACCCCCCCCGCAGCTCTAAGCCGAAGCGTTTCTCCTGACTCCCTGTTGCCGAACCTTGCTTGACAATGTGTTATTCTGACGTCTCCTATCCTGACCCGGGCTTTTACACGACGATGCTGTCTTCTTCTCCAATCCAGACCCTGCATACGTACGACTATGAACTGCGCAAATCCGGATTCAGCCTGCGAGGTTAAGGTCGGTGCTTTTACACACCCTACCCTCAGAATTCTGCCAACTAAACCTTGCATTCATTCATTGGAGCAATAACCTTCACACCACACCCCGCTGGGATTGGGCCTGCTGGCCTTTAGTATTGCCTTCCCATTGCTCCTTGCCGAGCATAGTCTTTACCGGAGTCACCAACGTGTTCTGCCACAACGTCTGCTTGTTTCTCTTGTGCTGAAGCGGAGGTGTTCCCTTGCGTCCTTCAGCTTCCTGTTCTCCTGTGTGCTGAAGCAGAGGTTTCGTCCCTGCGCCCGTCAGCTTCCTGTTCTCCTGTGCTGAAGCAAGGTTTCGTCCCCTGCGTCCTTCAGCCTCCTGGATTCCTGCCCTGAAGCGGAGGTTTCGCCCCTGCGTCTTTCAGTCTCCTGGATTTCCTACACTGAAGCGGAGGTCTTCCCTGTGAATCTACAGCTTCTGGTTCCTGGGGCCTACTCTTCCCTAATCTAAGAGGCCGTGTCCTGGTTCCTGCGCTGGCTACAGATGATTCCCTACCCGCTCAGACTCTTGCGCTGTAGCGCTGGTTTGTTTTAGTATGGGATTTTTTACACGTGCAGCTACGCGTGGTTGTAAATCTGGTCTTGCTTTCCACCTCCTGAGACCCATACCATGGGCAATGGTCGCCGCACGCCGCAGCGACCCCCCGGCGCTCATAAGCCGAAGCGGGGTTCTCCTGACTCCCTGTTGCCGAACCTCTTGCTTGGCAATGTTTTATTTCTGACGTTCCTATCTGACCCTGGCTTGTACAACGACGATGCTGTCTTCTCCAATCCAGACCCTTGCTACGTCACGACTATGAACTGCGCAATCCGGATCAGCCTGCGAGGTTTAAGGTCGGTGCTTTTACAACCCTACCTCAGCCCACGCGGTCCGACCGCAGTTTGTGGCGAGCACCGAACCGTGACAGTATGCCGGCGCCCCACAAACTCGGGACCGTCCTGTGGTGAGGTTGTTATTTTGTTCTGTCTGAACTCCTGTCCCAGGCCCTAGGCCAGTTCCCAGAACCTATGCGTCGATACTACCTCAATGGAGATCGCTTTTTATGTTTTGAAGATTTAACCCCTTTGCAAAAAAAATGCCGTTAAAGATCTCTTTTTGAAGGCTTATCGCCTCAAGTACTTAAAACAGCTTCTGGCCGCTAGTATTCTCTTCCGGATTCCCCTTTGTCCTGGGATAATGTGGAATCCTGTGAAACTGGCCGACCCGCCTGTAATCACTCCATGCCTGGCCTTATCATTGGACATTTACGTAGTACCAAGGATCTCTCCTCAGGTTTGCTCACTTACAAAAGATACTCTGCCTACTTTCCAAAACATTGACATTTGCAAATAGAACAGGATTCCCCTCTCCGCCAGCTGCGCTGACGCTTGGCGTTCCCCGCCTCTGCTGCCAGTCCTGTTGCTAAACCTGGGAGCATACCTTCCTCTCCAGGAGATGACAAAACTGTCCACTAGCATTGCTCTCCAACGTAGTTCTACCAACGGTCCCTAGCCCTGATTGTTTGCCCGGTGTCCTGAATTCCAATGATATGTCTACTGTAAACCCCACCAAACAGTCCTGTGCCTTTCCCTTCTCCCGTCTGAGAAAGAATCCCTAAGTTTCGTTCCCAGGGTCCTTTCTGTATTAACCCCTGTGGGGCAGTTCTCTGAGTTTCCTTTTGGAATCCCGGTTCTCCTGCCAGCTAAGGCAACGCCCCTAGCACCAGAAGAGAGATCCTAGCTTTCCCCAATTCAGAGAGAGGTCGTAGCTATGTTTTACTCTCAGGTATGGTCCGAATAACCCCTGTAAATTCTTGCTGCCTCCAGTTATGCCTTGTTTTAGCCTCAGAGAAGTTAGTCCACAAGTCAGACAGCAGAGGTTGGCATTGAAGGAGTCCCCTAACCTTAAGGATTCCTAGAAATTCTTTGTATAAATCCCCTGCTTCAGCTCAAGTTTCGCAGTTTTCACACCTCCGGAGATTCAGCTAAGTTCTGGTTCCTTGTTAAAAATGTAATTCAGGAGCAGGGTTTCCCCTAAGCTTAGCCACAAGAGTTTCCCCTCCCGGGGATTTCACTGAACCAGTCCTGTCGCAGCCACGCGGTCCGACCCGAGTTTGTGGCGAGCACAACCGTGACAGGTATCACATCCCAAAACTAATATGGACAGAGAAATAATAGCACTGTGAGACCAAATGGCGGATATGGCAGACAAAAATTAGGACATGGATGTCAAGATTCCCTGCCGCAGTACTCCTCGTGGACCTGTGTGGGTTCACAGAAAAATCAAGTTCAGGCCCAGATCTGGTAAGAACTAGAAAAGTCCATGAGGCAAGCTGGTATAAAACCCCACCCGGTCTGATAGTTCTTTGCTTGTCAACTTTCTGTTTACAGGTTAGGTGTCAGGTTGTTCTTTGTTTCCTAATGCTGCTCCTTTCCTATTCATTTTCATCCTGCTTCTAGTTCTGCAGATCTTGTTTGTTGTCTTGTACAGTATTCCCTTTGCACTATTTTCCCCCTGTTTATTATTTGCTGCTTGCTACTATTGCTTTTTGCATGTAGCACTGCAAGGGGCCAATGTTATCTTCCTCCAGGAAACACACTTTAGCAACAAATTAAAGCCTAAATTCCTAGATAAACAATTTTACAACTTCTTTCTTGCTTGAGCCCAGACCAAAAACCATCATACTCCATAATAACACCCCCTTCAATCTAGATATAATAGCTGACAGGGAAGGGTGCTTTTTGATCCTTTCTGGCAAAATAGGAGGCACCACCTTCACCCTACCAAGTGTTTATGCTCGTAATACGGAAAGGGTACATTGAATAAAAAACTTTTTCAATAAGCTAGGGAAGGTCAGGTAGGGTTGAGTGATCATGGGGGAGACTTTAACGCACTGTAGCTCTTGACCGTAATCTCAACTGAACAAACTCAGTGTCCAGAGCTAAACAGGGCCAAATGATCCCAGGGGATGTCAGAGAATTTATAGAGGAATGTAGCCAGGTCAGATTATTAGACACATGAAGAAACAAACCATCCCAGGAGCATGCTTATATCTTGTTCTGTGCAGCCCACGGCTCCTATTCATGTATAGGCTACCTATTCGTAGATACAGATACTATCAGCATGATTGCAGATGCACAGATTCACCCCATTACATGGTCGGATCAGGGCATGATCACACTTGATCTCGTAAAGATATTATCACAAGGCAGATCCCCTCATCTGAATTTTGTATGTATTGGGGGTGTGGGTGTATTTTTTATATGTATTGGGGGGCTGGTTGTATTTTTTTATATATGTATCGGGGGGGGGTTGCATCTTTTACTATTGTGTTCAGTATTTTTGGAGAAGCCACCAGGCAACCCTACCACTGAGATATCACTGACCACATTATGGGAGGCACACAAGGCAGTACTAAAGGGGGGATTAATAAGTATATAGTAGCCACAGAAAAAAGACCAAACTTCAGAAGATACGCGGTCTCACAAACAGGCTTACAGATCAGGAAAATAAACACAAATTAGGGAATGGTGATGCATTAAGGGCAGCAATTGACCAGGTTAGGGGAGTTCAACTTGTGCCTAATGAACAGAGTCGAAAAGATGATGTGATGGACAGACCAGAAATGTTATCAGACGGGAAATAAAGTGGACGTCCTTGAAGAAAAAAAGTTCTAACCAATCCCAGAGTGACATCCAGTGATTTTCAACCAGGGTTCCTAGGAACGCTTGGGTTCCCCGGGTGTAACAGGGACTTATGACTGTCGGAGAGAAATTGCCTCTAAAGCCAGCAGTGTGCTGGTTAATTGCACACAGGAAATCAACCAGACTCCACCTGACTAATTAGGACTTTTATAAAAAGCCTGGTCTGAGAAACAGGAAGGAGATTCCTTAGCTCACAAGAGAGCTGACATAAGGAAAAGGAGGGCTGTGTTCTGCGAGCAAGACAAAAGGGGACCAGACTTCTATGCCTGGACCCTCAAGCAGACAAGTACCTGGACACCACTGACCTGAAGTGCAACCTGCATTAAGGTACCGCTGAGACTTTGGGGTGATACGTAGGTAAAGGGCTTTCCCTCCTCCTCCTCCCCTCCCCCCCCCAGCCTTGCAGAGAGGGACTGGGGAAGTAAGTTAGCCCTTACACAGGGATATGTGTTTATTGTTTTATGTATATTTTTGTTTGGGGTATTTTTTAAAGGAACAGGCAATAAATCCTTATATTTTCACCTTAAAAACAGTCTTCATTGCATACCTCTGCACGCGTCTCTTACATATGGTGTCAGAATTTGGGATGAGAGGTGGCCCCTGAAGTTAAAAGGGACCCCGGAGACTGCCTGTGAAATGTTTGCACTTTTGCTGCATAGTTCCTGCAACAGTCTGAGCAACAAAACATGTGCAGCAGTGACCAGAATTAAAGGGCTGCACAATCAGGCAGGAAAACGACACTGTACTGGAGATAGCCACAATGCCACAGTTTGACTGGGAGGACTGTGACAGACAGTGACCCACACAAGGTACTGATGCTGTGACCAGAGTCTACCCCACCACTTGTGAAGAAAAAAAACCATGGGATTTTAAAATGGCCGCCAGCTGAAGTCAAATACAGACACTGCAAGAATGGGGAACAAATGTGTTCCTGGTGTAAAGAGCCCAGCCACACAGGGCAGTATCCCTTCAGGCCTTATTCGGACGATGAGGATGGCCCCTACGTGGCCCAGAAAAAGGCAACAGCCAGAGGAATATTTTTTTCAACGAGCCAAGGAACTGCAGCAGTAAGCAATGTGCTGTGGTCACAAGGCGGGTACAGAGGTTTTACACTTGTTGTGTCACTGATGAGAAAGGATGTGTGCACTTTACTGCTGATGTTTCAAAATATACCAAAGTAAAGAAGAAAAATATAAAGTCTACAGAGACGCCTGTGAGAGCTACAAACTCTGCAAGCAAAGTCTGCCCACCTGTGGGACAACCAGCTGGGGTTCTAGTGAAAATAGTGAAAACAGCAGCAATAGCGCCTCCCGAGGTCAGGAAGAAAAATACACCTGATAGCCCCAAAATGGAGGACTAGATGTGGCGTCCCTGTAATGAACCCCAGCCCATGGAAGAGTGGCCCTTCCGGTGCTATGAGGATACGAATAAGGATGAAGATATCTCTTATGGGGAACCCGAAACGAGTCACAACCACAAAACACCCCAAAAATGGTGGCGGTGCCTAAACTCGGTACGCACCAAACAAACAGGTCTCTATGACCCCGAATATTCCTGACAGCTAACACAACTGCAAGAAAAGCCTGGCAGATACAGTGAAGCTGCTGAAGTTTCAAATAAAGACGGAGACCCCAGTATCCCTGATGGGACGGAGTCGTACAAAACAAAAAGGCGGAAAAAGAAAAGCGGTTCTTCACTTACCGTGGAAGGAACAGACACGTCCGCAGGTCCCGCGGAGAAAAAGGTGGGCTAGATGCCCTAAAGCCTAGAGAAAATGGAGTATTGATCACGCGGATGACAGAATATCCAGAGGGCCCAAGGCAGTAATCGTGTAACCCAAAGAAGTGTCTGTCCGGTGCTAACAGTGAGGAACCCTCAACCAACCATATCAGGGAAGGGGAGCCAGAACCAGTGAGTGACGATCCCTTGACCAGCCCCGAAGATACACTTCAAGCTGCCAGGCATAACCGTGATCTGCTCCATGAAGAATTGAAAATGGAGAGAGAAAATAATGCTGAGCTACAGAAGATCTGCTCGCAATTTACTCTGCGGCCAAGACCGAATTGGAGAATCTAAGGACAGGTCTAAATACTGTGAACAGTATTATTACTGCCATGGATGAAAAGCAGAGCAAGTCTGACCAAATGATTGTTAGTCTGAAACAGAAGTACAGCTGAACCCCGTGTAGCCCTCTTTCCTACTGCTCTAGAGTGACTACTGGTACTGCACACACCTGTTGGCTCAGGGAGATCTGGGCCTCTGCTAACTGGGAGCCTGGGGTAGCAATATAATATATACAGCTCCTCCACTTACCCAGGATCCCCAATGAGTGAGATTCCCCTAGGCAAGAAACATGGCAACACACATCAGATTGTAACTGTTTACTACTAAACCTTGATAGCACCTTATCTTAGGGGTATAGGCATAACACACATAACACCTGATATATCATTAACCAACGACGTCTTATAATGCCTGTGGCTCGGCCACTATCATAAGGAGAAATGTCACTGTCCCGTCACCTCGTGCCCCCACACCCTGTCCATATAACTAAGGATATGTATATAGGCTCAGTCCTTTGGCCACTCCACTTAGTGTCCCCAAAGAGTGTTCCCTAAGGCAGGATCAGCGTCTGTTGACTGGTGTTGGTGTACTTAGTAAATACCTTCCGGTCACTGGGGTGACCGGCAACAACTTCAAAAAGGATCTGCCGATCCAGCGCAGCCTCTCACGATTGAACGATGCGCAGCAACCTGGTCCCAGACGACTGGCATCAACCTTGCTCCAGAACACTTGGTCCCTACCTTCTATATAGTAAGGGCAATCGTCGCTATCTATACAGGGCATCCCTGCAGCACCACAAGCTATGGTGACTCAGGGAATACACTGGGGCCTGAGGGGAATATCTAGTCTATGCAGGTGGGTCACAGACCCCCTGCGTCCACACTACCTCTCCCCTTGCTCCTCCAGTGCCCTCTGCCTAGCGTGGTCTCTCCCCCACGCTTCCCTTTCCTGCCTCCCGCGAATCCTGCACTCCTATTCGCTCCCTGGCGTCAGCTGACTTCGCTAAGGCTCCTGGGGTTGTAGTTACTGGCTGAGCCTCTTCCTTATTGGCCAGCCGTTCGCGCGCTTTGCACTGCGCATGCGCGACCTCTCTCCGCTCTGACAGTCGCTCCTGACTATTGCGCAACAACATGGCGGCGCCCTATGCTGTCAGGCCACTGCGGCACCTTCCAAATACTCCCTCTAGAAACACGCTGCAGCGAAGGTGAAGAAACTAAGACATCCCTACATTCTCCCCCTCGCAGAATCCAACGTCCCCTCTTGGAAACGTAACCATAACATATTTACACAATAAATTTTCATACCTGTAAACTATACCTTATCCTGTATACTCTACATGAGGTTATACATTTCACTGTACATGCCAATTACAGATCTCACTTTATGGCGAGCCCACTGCTGAGCCAATAATGGGGTGCCCCAAATTGATCGTATGTCATCCTCATTGGAGGTTGACCAGTTTTTGGCTTCTGCGATAGATGGTTGAAACAGGAAATTCTCAAATGAAAGATTGTGGTGAGAGAATTATTGATGGACTGCATGATTAATAGTTAAACTCTTTCCATGAACTTTGATCACTCCTAAAAATTTCCTATGTGGTTGCTGCTTGTCATTTATAACTGAACAATAGTTAAGTTTCTTTCCCATCAGGTTTATACTCAGGTTTTATATGTTTTTTTTCTATTCTCTGAAAAATAAATTGATTTACCACAAAACTGTCATATTTTGCAAGAACTGTATGTAAAACATAATTGAGTTACTGTATATATTCAATGGTGCATGGTAGTTTATTCTATGTTTCTTTGTCAGTTTTGCATTTCTTATGTTTTAGAACAATAGATGAGATAATTATAGTTCATATATTTTTCAGAGAGAGAGAGAGAGATAAAAACCCAGCTGAATGGGCTTTCTCCTACCTTCTCTGTGACCTGTATTGTGACTCTTTTTAGCTGCCTTTTCTAACAAAATCCAACAATGGGGCCTATTCTACTAACCATCTCACAGAAGGTGCCCATGATGTGTTATTAAAGTTTTTTTCTTTTAACAAAAATGGGAGCCACGTTTAAACCGTGTTATATCTTCTCTGCGTTGTAGCGGATCGCACTATAATGGGGTTGAGCTGTATGAGGAGGCACTGAAAGAGATTAGCAAGGAGTTGAAGTCTATCACAAGGAGGTTGATACTCTCTGCATAGAACTGAATGCATCACACTAAGACATCAGCAGTTGCCACACAGAAATGGAAGTCACTGAAATGGAACCTCACAATCTCACTGAAGAGCAGGACATCTCAAAAAGCTGTCTACTGTCTAAGTATGGATCTTAAAGTCTCTCAGAAGGAGCTTCACACCCTCAACCTAGAGATAGAAGTCTCACGCCAGGAGACCGGGAGTCTCGACTCAGAAGTGTGTAAATGGAAGGAGGACTAAAAGGAGCCCTGCATATTATAGTGACTGTAAAAAGAGAAACTATGAGGCTGAAAGAAGAAAATTCTGATTTGACTGACCACGTCAATGAAAAGCTGCACAAGATTAAAAAAAATAAAGAAACTATTGGAAGATGAAAAGATAGAAGCATTGGAGCAGTGTATTCAAGCAGAGCATATATTGCAGAGTTAGAATGCCAAAGAGAAGCAGTAAACTCTGCAAGAAGAATATCTGCAGACTGCTAAAGAAGTACAAGTGCTGCAGGAACGACTGATTACCTATTGTGTTCCCACAGAGAAGCATGAGGAACTGAAGGCTAACCTGAACAACACCAGAGCTTAGCTGGAGGCCAAGCTTAGAGGCCAGGTGACTCGGTACAAGAGGGAGCACAAGAAGGTCCAGAAACTGAGGCAAGCAACTGTGACCCTAGCGAAGAAATTCATAGTGCTCCACAATTTAATGAAGGAGACGTGGATGCAAGCTCAGAGAAAGCACAGTGAAGAGATAAAGACCCTGAAAGGAGAATTGCAGGGTGCACTCAAGAAACAGGGATCTCTCGCTGATGAGTTGAACTTGCAGCAAAGCCTAAAAGTGGAAGAGCTAAAGCTGGCAGCTAAACACACTTTCCAGCAACTTGCAGCTCTGCAGACACAGATTGCTGAGCTCAAGATGCAGCTCGCCAAAAAGGAAGAGAGTGAAGGTGTCCGTTCATCAAGGGGCCAACCTGGCACTGCGCTATGAGGCCAAGATGGCCGAGGCCCGTAAATTGCTAGACCACATGGACAATGAGAGGGCCCGGCTGCAGCTGTTTGCCTACAGAGAGACGATTGCCTGAAGCAGAGGAAATATCATGACCACGTGGTCAGTAGAAAGACTGTACTTGGAAAAAGTTCTCCTCGAGAAGCTGAGGAGTGCTGATCTCAAGCACCTTCTTGAGGAGTCACTAATAACCTGGAGAAAGGACTCTAATCAAAGCACGACTGAGGGTTCTCGTACTCCATCCACTCTCATTCGAGCCACAGAGATATCTCGAGGGAGAGTGGAAGGATGGGATTTGACCGTGGTAAGCCCGAGCTTCCCACAAACAGGGGAGGTATGTAACAGGGACTTATCACTGTTGGAGAGAAACTACCTCTAAATCCAGCAGTGTGCTAGTTAATGCACACAGGCAATCAACCAGACTCCATCTGGCTGATTAAGACTTTTAGAAAAAGCCTGGCCTGAGAAACAGGAAGGAGATTCCTCAGCTCACAAGGGAGCTGACATAAGGAAATGGAGGGCTGTGTTCTGAGTGCAAAACAAAAGGGGACCCGACCTCTATGCCTGGACCCTCAAGCAGGTAGTTACCTGGACACCACTGACCTGAAGGGCCACCTGAGTTAAGGTACCACTGAGACTTTGGGGTGACAAGTGGGTAAGGGGCTTTCCCCTCCCCCCCAGCCTTGCAGAGAAGGAAAGGGGAAGTAAGTTAGTCCTTATACAGGGATAGGTGTTTATTGTTTTATGTATATTTTTGTTTGCGCTATTGTTTGAGGGAACAGGCAATAAACTCATATTAATTTCACCTTAAAAGGTCTCCACGAAGCCGCAGCTCCTGATGTGTCTGGTCCACCTCTGAGAGGGCTCCAGCCGAAGTGTGTCCCTGTAATAGTCTATTGAGGTACTGTTGGTCTTATCACACACTGCAGGCTGCGAACAACGCACGGCTCCTTTCACCAACGCAGCAACACTCCCTATCTAATACTGAGAGAAGCATCCCTATCTGGGATCTTCCCTAGAGCAGCCACAAACTTAGAAGGGCTAGGAGCCTCTGGGGGCTGAGGGAATATCTGTCCTTCTTTGAGAGCCACTGGCACCCGGACACTATCTTCCCACAGTCCGACACTCCAATACCACTACCACTCCACTACCTTCCTCCAACAGTCAGACATTCCAACTGCCAGTCACTCTAACTGCCAGAACTCTAACTGCCTCCACGTGCGCTCCTTCTCAGAAAACTGTGTCTATGTCCTGCAGTAGATTTGGGGAGCCTGTTGGCTCTGGCTTCCCATGTGATCTGCAGACCCTGAGGCTGCTGGAAACTGTAGTCCCCTTGCAGAGCTTCTCTAATGGCCTCCGCATCTTGGCTGTATTGTGCATGTGCAGGGCCCCCACTGCGCATGCACGAAATGCAAGATGGCCACCATCTGTGTTCCCGGATCTCCGGCAGACCCTGACAGGCCTGCAACCCCCCCGCAGTGCACCGGAGCGGCTCCCGTTGCAGCCACAGCCCCCCAGCAGAGCTACCGGCACTTGGGCAGCTTCTACAGCAGTCCCCTACCCCCTCGGGACCCAGAGATGAGGGGACCTGGCTATATTCTCCCCCTGGTGGAGACTCCAATGGTCCCCGCTTGGGAACAATGTATACACATAGAGTTATGTAATGAAAATACATTATATATCATACAACTTAAAACCACACCAATGACTCTAAACAATATTGTAGTGCTCATTGAACATTGCTATTATCGAAGCCAGCTTGCTCCGAGCAAGCTGCTGAGACTCATAGTGGGGTGCCCCAAACGAATCATATGCCACTCTAGTGGGAGGGTGTCTCACTCGATGACTCCCGCGAGTCTCTTCTTCCGCATCTCACTCTTGAGGCCCTTATCTTTCATTGCATCAGTCTCTGAAATGTCTCTTAGAGGAATGAAGCTCTGCCTTCGTGGGTCAAGGGGATGGCTTGTTGAAGCCATTGGAGCGGGTACATGCAGCACAGACCCATTACCCAGTGCTCCTTCACGAGGTGCCCACCAGGCTTCATTTGAACTAGTGGACGTTCCTTCTGCAGGATCCTGAATGGGTTCAACTATTGGATCTGAGTGCTCCTCAGACCCTTCTGACTCACTAGCCGATACTACTGTCTCTGGTTCAGTGTCACTTTCTCCCACTTGTGGGATGGGCAGCAAGTGATTTCTGTGCCAAACCTTTACCGTGCCATCCGCGTCTCGTATGCTGTAGACAGGGAGGCCTGGCACCTGGGATTCTACTTCGAAAGGCCTGTTGCTCCAGCGGTCGGCCAGCTTGTGTTTGCCGGGGATCCCTAGGTTGCGTAGGAGTACAGCGTCTCTGGGCCGAATTTCCCGATAGCGGACCTTGTGGTCATATATTTGCTTATTGCATGCATTCAGCTGGGCTGAGGCCTTTTCTGCCAACTGATACGCGCGGTGCAGGCTGTCCTGGAGACGCTTCACATGTCTGTAGTGAGCCATATTGACCCTATAGCACTCTTCATTGAGCACTGGATGGATCTGGAGAGAGGAAAAGGGTAGTTCGCCCGCCTCTTGTAGATAAGCCAGAATCACTGCACCACATCGGCATTGATCCCCAATATGATTGGAGAACTTGGATGTTCCCGGGGCTTGGGACATATCAGAGCCTCCACTGCCATGGGGTGGGTCTTGTTGGTGTTCAATTGCGGTATGTTCAACCATACATGCACTTCACCGTCAATGGGATAGTCTTCATTGCTAAGACCCCACAACTTCATCTTCTCCGCCGACTGCATGGGCAGATGTTTCATATGCTGGTCGTAGAATGGTCGGTAGATAATAGTCACTTATGATCCATTGTCCAGCAAGGCTGAGGAATAAATACCTTCCACTAGGACTCTTATAATCGCTGCTGGTCCCACTCGACTGTAGGTGTCTGGCTGGGGTGCTTCATCAGGGCTGGGCGCTTGGGCGCTCTCCAATGATGTGGAGGGTGTTTCTGGTGGCTGCACTGTGAAGGCCACGGCCCTTGAAGTGGATGTCCTTTGCTTCAGAGTCCTTAGAGAAATGACCATGTTGGCCACAGATGTAGCAGTAGTTATTTCGGTTTGCACCGGCGCTTGTGGTAGGGGTCACTCCCCGGGGCATCCTGGATGAGGCAGGCACCCTTGAGGGGGGATTGTCCTCTGCACTTTCTGCCTCTGGGGTTGATGCCACTTTGTTCTCTTCTTTGCAGAACTCGTTTGAAGAACTAGAAGCGTACTCCACTGGATATTTGTATCCCATTTTCATTTTAATACAGGCTTTAAAAAAAACCCGGTATCTGTTGCAGTGTGTCGCGCAGGTCAGGCAAGGATAGGGACACTGGCACCTGGCTTATAGCAAACACGTGGCGGGGAGAAGCTCAACGTCGTGGGGCCCACGCGTGGCGCTCTGGTGGGATGGTAGGGACATGTTTCCTTCTGGATCTGACTTATCTTAATTTAGATTGGGCACCCCAGGTCTGAATCGCAGCAGCGCCCCCAAATGTAGTCCTCTTTACCCATGACTAAGGGAACTAGGCATGCTGAATACCTCTCTGGTGTACAGGAGATCAAATACTCCACCACTGAGAGCCTGGGGTGATCACGTTCTATCAGTATACAGCGCCTCCACCTGAGAAGGATCCTAGCACTGCAGTATAACCCCTCTTCAGGAACTAAAGTAGTCAATGAATAAAGATACACACACACGGATATGACTACTTATCTTTACTAACACATATCAATAGCAAAATGACAATACAGTCCCACATACAGTATAATAATAATAACCACATAGGGTGGGTGTCCCCCAAAGTACATAGGGTGCTTGGCACCAATACCCCTGGTGTTCTCCCCCAATGAGAGTCAGTCCAACCCAAGTGTAGGGAGTAGCGCTACCCCTGTGGACAGGTGGTGCACTTTACCTCCCCGGGCACTCCAGTACACAGGTAACGCTGAATGACACAAAAGACCCGCCTGATCCCACGACGAAGGTCTCCATGAGGCTGCACCTCCTGATGCATCCAGTCCACCTCTGAGGGTCTCCAGCTGGAGTGTGTCCCTGTTATAGTCTATTGAGGTACCGTTGGTCTTATCCCAAACTGCAGGCCGCGCACACACACCTGCTCCTTTCACCAGCGCAGCAACACTCTTTATCTAATACTGAGGGAAGCATCCCAATCTGGGGTCTTCCCTAGAGCAGCCACAAACTTAGAAGGGCTAGGAGCCTATCTGGGGCCTGGGGGAATATCTGTCCTATTCCGGGAGCCACTGGCACCCGGACACTACCTTCCCCTTCTGTCACCTGGCTCCAACTGTCAGACACTCCAACTGACAGTCATTCTAACTGCCAGAACTCTAACTGCCTCTGCACACTCCTTCATGGCAAGCTGTGTCTATCTCCTGCAGTAGATTCGGGGATCCCTATTGGCTCTGGCTTCCCATGTGATCTAAAGCCCCTAAAGCTGCTGGGAACTGTAGTCCCCTTGCAGAGCTTCTCCAATGGCCCCTTCAACTTGGCTGTAAAACGCATGCACAGGGACCCCACTGCGCAGGCGTGAAAGGCAAAATGGCTGCCGCCTGTGTTCCTGGATCACCCCAGAGCTTTGTCGGCACCCGACGGCCCTGCAACCCACCCTTTGACAAAGAGCACTCATGCGTGGAACACGTCAGAGGTTCCTCTCAAGACTCCTGTTTGTTACCATATTGCAGATAAACCAATAAACCAGCATTTTTACCAAACGATCGCTGTGCACCACCTCAACCTTCCCCCTGGGATTCCATTTCCTGTGATTCACTTCAGGCTGAGAGCATGCAGAATTCAGGCTTCCAGACCAACGAGGTCTTGAGTACATCATTCATTACAATTTTTATTGACTGTTATTCATTACTACAAGTCGAGCTCTAGAGGGTTATGATCGTTAGCTATCAAGGAGGTCTGGGTTCCCTGATCGCACGGGCCCCGCAGACAACCCTCAAGTAATGATCCTATGTGCATACACCCCTAACATTGGAGCAATCATGAGTCTTTGACTTATACTCACACGTGAACCCGAACCAAACCATCAATATATTATCAATATTTTTCTGCATACACATAAGTGTCTTTTGTGCATCCTATATATACATTACAGAGAGAACAGGAAACGGGGGACGGTGCACAGCCGAAAGAAACTCTCCCAGGCAAGGTAAGTGCAGTAAAACTTCAATTTATTGGCACATAAGGGTTAAAAAAACACTCTAATGCGTTTCACGCAGGAGGCACTTTAGTCTCTTTGATAAAGCGCCTCCTGCGTGAAACGCATTAGTGTTTTTTAACCCTTATGTGCCACCTGAGGATTAAAATGCAATTAGCTAGGGAACACCATAGTTTCCTTATTTATAAATTATTCTCTCTCCTCATCTCATCGTCCTCCCCTCTCTCCTCCTCTCTCTCCTCGCTCTCCTCTTCTCCCCTCCTCTCCACCTCTCTCATCCTCTCTTTCCCTCTCTTCTCTTCCTTCCCTCTCTCTCTCTCTTTCCTTCCCCCCCCCGTCTCTCTCTCTCTTTCTTTGTCCCTCTCTCTCGTCTCTTCTTTCGACACTACTCGTCGTCACTTTCTTTTCCCTCTCTCATCCTTTCCCTCTCTCTCGCATCTTGTCCCTCTTTTGCTCTTCGTCCTCCTGATCTCTTTCGCCTCCCCGTCTCTTTTCTCATTTCTGTTGGCCCTCTCGTCCTACGTCCTCCGATTTCAGGGCCTCCGGTTTGCCCTCTCTTAATTCCCTCTACTCTTCTCTTATTCGCCTCTCTCTCTCTCTCTTGTCACCTCTCTCTCTGCGGCTCTCTCCTGTGCCCAGAATCCTCCTCTCCATCTTTCTCATCTCCTTTTCCCTTCCCTTCTCTCTCTCCTCCCCCCTTCTCTACTCTGGCCACCCCCTCACAACAAAATTTGATATACAATGTATCTACACCCACACCTGTTTTATTCCCATGCCTCCCCAATCCTGTATTGCTCCCAATGTTACACATTGCAATTAGCACTCAGACAGCTGCTGTATCAGATCGCAACAAGTAAAGTATGTCAGTATGTGACGTTTCCCCCCCATAATTTCTCCTCCCCCCACTGCTGTCCTCACCGCCCTCATCCCCCCTCACCGTAAAATGTACCGGGACGGGAAAATATTTGCACCAAAATCATTGTTGTACTAGCTGATATACCCGGCGTTGCCAGGGATGTATGTTCTGGCTCCCCCATCCTCCCTCTCTCACTCCCTTCCCACCCTCTTCACAGCTGTTCAGAGCGGCAGGAGCCCCCCTCCCCCACACTGTTCACAGTCCCGATTTCCCCCCCCCATTCAATGCTTTGTTCCCCCTCGTCTATTGTTTCCCCCCTCCTCACCTTTCCATCTCTGTCCTTTCCACCGCCCCCCCCCTCCCCTGTTCACAGCTCCGTGCCCCCCGTGTGTTTGGCAGCTGAGCTGACTGAGTGGGGAAGTGTGTCAGTCAGTCAGTGAGTGTGTGTCAGTCAGTCAGTGAGTGTGTGTCAGTCAGTGAGTGTGTGTCAGTCAGTCAGTGAGTGTGTGTCAGTCAGTGAGTGTGTGTCAGTCAGTGAGTGAGTGTGTGTGTGTGTGTGTGTGTGTCAGTCAGTCAGTGAGTGTGTCAGTCAGTCAGTGAGTGTGTGTCAGTCAGTCAGTCAGTGAGTGTGTATCAGTCACTCAGTGAGTGTGTCTGTCAGTCAGTGAGTGTGTGTCAGTCAGTCAGTCAGTGAGTGTGTGTCAGTCAGTCAGTGAGTGTGTGTCAGTCAGTCAGTGAGTGTGTCAGTCAGTCAGTGAGTGTGTCAGTCAGTCAGTGAGTGTGTCAGTCAGTCAGTGAGTGTGTGTCAGTCAGTCAGTGAGTGTGTCAGTCAGTGAGTGTGTCAGTCAGTGAGTGTGTGTCAGTCAGTCAGTCAGTGAGTGTGTGTCAGTCAGTCAGTGAGTGTGTCAGTCAGTGAGTGTGTGTCAGTCAGTCAGTCAGTGTGTGTCAGTCAGTATGTATTTATGTGTGGGCTTCCCCCCCTTCTCGCCTGACTCCCTCCCCACCCCCCTTTTCCTGACTCCCTCACCCCCCTCTCTCCTTACTCCCTCTCTCCCCCCCCCCCTTTTCTGACTCCCTCCCCCCCTGCTGACTGGCGGTGGCGCGCTAGTGTCGGTGGTCAGTGGACAGGTGAGGCGCTGCTAAGAGGTCGGGGTGGTGGTGGTGGGGCAGAGGCGGCTGCAGTGGTGTTGTCCTTCCCCCTCCCCCCACATCAGTGTCGGCAGCGGGTGGGGAGGAGGTGAGGTGCTGCTGAGAGAGGGTGGGGGGTGGTGGGGCAGAGGCGGGTGTCGTCGTCGGCGATGGTTCCCCCTCACCCGCGCGGAGCTGTGTCAGTGGCGGGTGGGGAGGAGGTGAGGCGCTGCTGAGAGAGGGTGGTAGGTGGTGGGGCAGAGGTGGCTGTTGGCGGCGGTGTTGTCCTTCCCCCCTGCATGGAGCTGCCCCTCCCAGGATCTATGTCGGCAGCAGGTGGGGAGGAGGTGAGGCACTACTGAGAGAGGGTGGGGGGTGGGGGGTGGTGGGGCAGAGGCAGCTGTCGGCAGAAGTGGTGTTGTCCTTCCCCTCCGCGAGGAGCTGTGTCGGCAGCGGGTGGGGAGGTGAGGCACTGTTGACAGAGGGGGGAGGGGGGGGTGGGGATGGTGGCTGTGGTGTGTGTGTTGGCGGGTGTGAGCGGAGGAGGCTGCTCACCGTGTGCGGTGATGGTCTGAGGCGCACGCGGTCACGGTGTGAGGAGGCTGTGAGTGTGCTTGTGTGTCTCTTCTCCCTGCCTGGCTCCTCCCTGCCTGGCCCCTCCGTGCCTGGCCCGCAGGCCAATGAGCTGTCGAGCAGAAATACACACACAAACATTATTTCAGTCTTATAGATATAGATATGAGGATAAAAGCAGCAATCCGGCTGCATCCGAGGCTGCGCTGGGTTGGACCCCGCCCTCATCCCCCCCGTCCCCCCGTGCCCTGTCTTCACTGCCGAGTCAATGGACATTGATTGGCTGCTGAAATTGTGCTGTGTGAGCGGGGCCTAAGCGGCCTATTCTAGTAGCTTCGATAAGTGAGTTACCAACAGTTTTGGGCACTTGTCCAGAGAGAGTTTGCATGTGTAGCTATTCAGAAAGCTCACATAACATGCCAAACTTTCTCGGGACTTGCTTCCCCGATCGCTAGCTCTCCCACTCAGACAAACGATCAGGAGCTCAAAATTTTTTTAGAAATTGAACTATTCAGGTAGCTCCGAGAATCACATCGCGGCTGCAGCTCGCATAGATGGGATCCGCGATGTGACTGAAGAAAAATGTTTTTTTCACTACATCGGATTGAAGCCGGGGGTCTCCGGAGCTGAGACGCATTAATATAAGCCCGGAGACCCCCTGCTTCCATCCTATGTAATAAAAATACATGTACAGGCAGCTTCAACTCCTTAGCGGCTAACCGCTAAGGCAATGAAGGGGTTAAATACCAGTGCCCGGTTTGTTGAGAGTAGAGGTGGTATTTGGCCCAGGTTGGGTTTTTAGGCGCTTCCGGGAGGGTTGTGGGTGGGGTTAACCCCTTCATTACTAGCGCTAAGGTAATGAAGTAACAATCAATGGGTTTATTGGCAAATGCTTGTTTTTCTTGAATTGTAATGTATTTTATTTGGAGTTTTGTTTGTTTTTTCGGTTGCCCATTCATTGCCATTGTGGCATTCCATATTGTGGGCATGATTTACCACAGTCACAATCATTGGATTTATTGGCACGTGTAATGTACAGTATTGTACTGTTATGTCAATGTTATTTGATTGTGTATTTCTTTTGTAACATGCTGTTCACCATTTTTGGATACTAGTGCGTTAACAACAAGATTAATTCGACTTAATACTTTTAACCCAAATCCTCGTTGGTCAGTGCTGTATATTGTATACACTCCCCCCACCTATCCAGATAGCTACCTCCCCGCCAGGGTTTTTAGATCTCACATTATTCATTGTACATAGTCCTTTTCACATAGTTATTGATGCAATTGATTATGAGGCAATTAAAGTTTATTTTTAATACAGGGAGGGACCCATATAGGGATTTTTAATATAGGGAGGGACCTCCACTTTTCCTGGAAGGCCCAATGAGGGAATATTAGTATCCCTGGATGAATACAAATCCACTATACAGGTTTCAATGAGTGCATGCAACGAGGGGTTCTTTTTGTTGACCCCGTTCTGTGGATCAATTTTCTGCATATTAATCATTCATACACCTTTTTTTTCAACTTAATTTTATTTGCAGTTTTCAATGGGACACAGAAAATAAAAAGGGAACTTTCAGGACCACGACTTGCAATTTTCGCATACATTTACATTTGAACAGTGATGATGGGTCCAATTAACTACTAATAACATGTTTAAATAATAAATAGACCAGACATATACATAGGAAAGGAGGGGAGTGGAGGAGCACCTTCCTTATCAGCTTTTTAGGTTGGTAACTTGTCAATTTTCCTGTACCTATTATCTATGTAGCCATGCATAATAATGGACTGCAGACATCTTCCCTGTTGGCAGTAAATCCTGGTCAGTACAGGAATGCCAGCAGTAGTTATGGAGGTTTTCCCTCACACCCTGGTGAGGTGCCCTATGTATGGACGGGGAGTGGCTGCATGCTCTGAGTCCCTGGTTAGTGACATCAGAGATGTGCCTGCCCCCTGAGGTATATAGGGCACAACACTGTCATAGTTAGGTTGCTAAAAGTTGTTGCTAAAGTGTTTGGCTCCTGTGAAAGGGATTGCAGGATAGCTTTGTGACCCTAGTGCTGTGTCACACTTGCCTCTGATCCGCGCGGAGACCGACTCAGGGAAGCACCACGGGGCAGAGTCATGCGCCCACGCACTGCCAGGGCAGTGCAGGCGCAGCAGCGTGATGGCGGAGCTCCGCGAGACGCATCGCGCACGCGCACGGGTTGCTCGGCAACCAGGAAGCAGGAGAACGTGAGGGAGCTGCTGGAACCTCCCACAGGCGGAGACTTGCTGAGTAAACCACATGACGTCATCACGTCGCGACGCGCATCGCGCACGCACGCGGGTTGCCCGGCAACCAGACCTAGCATCAGGAGAGCCTAATTGCAAGCTGTTTTGATCAGTGTCTCTCTGACACCATTGGTGGACCAGAACACACCCCTGCAAGGTAATTGGACCCTTCCCACATATATACCTGCTTCTGCCTGTCCTTCATTGCTGAGCATAAACTCCTGTTTATGCATTGTGCTCACCGCTGCTGTCTAGTTTTGTCTTGAACTTTGTCTGTCCTGTTTGACCCTGCCTGTTACTTGGATTTCTACACTCTCCAGCACTTTGACCCCGGCTTCGTTACTCGACTACTCTACCTTCTATTACCCAGGACCTTGGCTACGAAACTCTACCTACCCGGACTCCCCAACCCTGGAACACGGCAAGTACCCTGACTACCCTGACCTCTCCAACCCTACGACGCGGTACGACTAGGACTACGCATTCCGGACAGGACTGCGTGGTTGTGGGTCGGTGCCTATACATCCCCACCTCAGCCCCGCGGTCTTCCGTCCTGTTTGTGGTGAGCGCAGCGTGACATGCTGTAACTAGCGGGCACGAATATCTCAATCAAGCCTGTCAAGGCCACACTGTGTCCAGGGACCTGGCACAGGGGTGATCTCCCCACGGGGAGAGGGGATCCCACTCCAATTAGGAGGGCAGTACCTGGCAAAGGGACAGCACGGAGAAATGTGCGGCTAGAGCTGACAGCTGCATGGGGCAGTCTACTTCAACGAGTACATCAATAAAGATGCCCCGTTCAAAGATACCCCCACTGTGTGAGTGTGAGATTGTAAGGAATCCGCACCGCGATTTACTGGTTGCCTTACCTTGCAGACCGGTGCAGTTCTGTTTGCTGCAGCCTGGATTCACTCCACCAAAGCTATACACACTCCTCTCTGGTTCTACTACTGCAAGCTGTGCGCCTATCACCGCAACCTAGACTTGCATTCACTCATTGGAGCAGTACCTTCACACGCCCCCTTGGGGATTGGCCGGCCTTTAAGTACTATGTTCCCACAATGCTCCCTGCCGAGCATAGTCCTTACCGGATGTCACTACCTGTTCTGCCACAAGCTCCCGCTTGTTCTCCTGTGCTGAAGCGGAGGTTCCGCCCTGCGTCCTTCAGCTTCCTTCAAGCTCCCGCTTGTTCTCCTGTGCTGAAGCGGAGGTTCCGTCCTGCGTCCTTCAGCTTCCTGTTCTCCTGTGCTGAAGCAGAGGTTTCGTCCCTGCGTCCTTCAGCCTCCTGGATTCCTGCACTGAAGCGGAGGTTTCGTCCCTGCGTCCTTCAGCCTCCTGGATTCCTGCACTGAAGCGGAAGTTTCCCTGTGTGTCTACATCTTCCTGGTTCCTGGGGCCTACTCTTTCCCTAATCTAGAGAGGCCGTGTCCTGGTTCCTGCGCTGCAACAGAGGATTCCCTAGTCCGCTCAGGACTCTTGCGCTGTAGCACTGGTTTACCCGTGCAGCTAGGTGGTGTGTAATCTGGTCTGTCTTCCACCTCCTGAGACCAGCACCATGGGCCATGGTCGCCGCACGCGCAGAGGCCACCCCCGCGCTCCTCAGCTGAAGCGGGGCTTTCCTGACTCCCTGTTGCCGAACTCCTGCTTGGACAATGTTTATTCTGACTTCTCCTGTCCTGGCCCTGGCTTGTACAACGCCGATGCTGTCTTCTCCTATCCTGATCCTGCTACGTATGACTACGAACTGCGCAATCCGGATCAGCCTGCGCGGTCTAAGGTCGGTGTTTTTACAACCCCACCTCAGCCTCGCGGTCCGACCCAGGTTTGTGGCGAGCACAACCGTGACAGTATGCTCGGCCCCACAAACTCGGACCGCCCTGTGGTGAGGGTTGGTAAGTTTCTGTCTGAAAGCCTGTCCCGGCCTGTAAACCAGTCCCAGTCTGAATACCAGTTTCTATGTGAGATAATACCCCTGATTGAAGATCTGATTGTGTTTGTAGGTTTAACCCCTTTGCAAAATAAATGCCGTAATGATCTCATGATGAAGGTTTACCGCCTCCGGGACTTAAAACAATCGCTGGCCGCTTGTATTTGCTTTCCTGGTTACCCTTTAACCTGGGAAACCGTGTACCCTTTGGAACTGGACGACGCCCAAAAGGAACTCTCTTCCCTGGCCTTGTCCTTAGACATTTCTATAGCACAAGAGGACCCTCTCCTCATGTTGGCTCATGACCAAAAAACACTGCATATCCTTTCCATGACATTGGACATTTGCATAAAGGAACAGGATCCTCCCCTCGCCAGCTTCGCTGCCGCTTGGCTGTATCCCTGGTCTACCACGGATCCTTGCCCTGATTGTATGGCCGGGTTCCCTGACACCAATGATATGTCTATGTTAACCCCTGCCGATCAGTCCTGTGAGGTCCCCCTGGAGGATACATATGTTTCTCTACCCAACACTAAGGTTCTAGTATCAGAGAATAAGTTCCTTAGTTCTCCTATTTCTAGCTCAGAAGCCCTCCCTCTAGGTCTTGAGGGTTTTCCAGCTTTAATTTCTGCTGCAAGTCCTGTCGCTAAACCGGGGGACGTATCTACCTCTCCGGGAGATGACCAAACGGACCCATTAGCAATATCTCCTAACGTAGTAACTGCCACAGTCCTTAGCTCTGATTGTGTGCCTGGGTTCCCTGACACTAATGATATGTCTACGTTAACCCCTGTCGATCAGTCCTGTGAGGTTCCCCTGGAGAATACATATGTTTCACTAACCAACACTAAGGTTCTAGTATCAGAGAATAAGTCCCTTAGTTCCCCTATTTCTAACTCCGAATCTGTCACTCCAGGTCTTGAGGGTTTTCCAGCTTTAACCTCTGCTAGGCAGTCCTGTGCGCTTTCCCCGTCAGAGAGAGAATCCCTAAGTTCTGTTCCCAGGGTCATTTCTGTATTAACCACTGTGGGGCAGCTCTCTGAGTTTCCTTTGGTAAATCCCTGTTCTCTGTCAGCCATGGTCACGCCCCTAGCTCCAGAGGAGAGATTCCTGGTCTCTCCTAATACAGAGAGAAGATTACCTATGTTCTACTCTCAGGCACTGTCTGCATTAACCCCTGTAAAGTCTTGCTGCCTCCAAGTTAATGCCTTTGTTTTAGCCTCAGAGAATGAGTCCACAAGTCAGACAGCAGAGGTTGCATTGAGGGATTCCCATAACCGTACGGAGTCCTTAGATATTCTTTGCTATAAATCCCCTGCTTCAGCTCAAGTTTCCGCAGTTTCGCCTCCGGAGACTTCGGCTAAAGTTCTGGTTCTTGATAAATGTATTCAGGAGTCAGGTTTTTCCCTAAGCTTGGTCGCAGAGTTCCTTCTCCCAGGTATTTCACTGAACCAGCCTGTCGCCCACATAGCGGTGATCCCTGCTTCAGCGCATAGTTCCCACATTATGGAATCTGCAGTAATTTCTGGTTTCCCAGACATTCCTTACCAAATACCTACTTCAGAAACCAGTACAGTTATGATTAACCCCCGTGTACTGTCTGAGTTCTCCTCCTCTTTAAGCTTAGGGTTAAAAGCATACAGTAGTCTGTATGTCCCTCCTGGGGTTCATGTGGTGTTCCCAGGAATGTTTGCTGACGCACGGTTTTCTCCCAAAAGTGACGCTTTTTCATATAGATTAGTAAAAAGCCTGCACACTGTTTCCCTTTTCGCTGAATTGTGTCTTACTGGTTTGGAGACTCTGAGAGGTAATGATTCTCCTTCTGATTCTGAAGCTCTTCCTACAATGATTATCCTGGCTGGGGGTCCCCCTGATTTCTCTGTCCAGGCTAGTTCTCCAGGGATCAGCATATCTGTGGTCACTCCCTTAGTACTGTCTGAGGTCACCATGCCTATATTACAACTCCTGGGGTTTAAATCTGAGCTTTTTAGCTGTCCTGCCTTTGCTGAAACCCAGTCCCTCAGTACTGTGTCTAAATATGCCCCAGCAAACATGGGGTTACTCCGGGAAGAAATTAAAGCTCCTGTCTTAAAGGGTATTTTTTCGCACAGGTCCAGCAAATCTAGAACCTCAGTAATTGTTTCTAAGTCACTTATCAATACATCTGATTTTTTCTCTAATCAAACCCAGACACCCTCACTATCGGTTAGGAGTCCTGTGATCAGAAATTCTGCACTAGAAAACACACCTATTCATGTTTTTGTCAGATTAGGTACCCCTGTGGTTAGGGTCCTTGCAGTTTCGGAAAAGACTCCTTGTACTCCTAAGGTGCCGGTCATTAAGACTTTTCATAGTTCATACTTACTGCTTGCTGGCTCTCAGGTCCCTGTCACTGAGATACAGACTTCAGCTTCTGATGTTAGCTTCCCTACCGCCACTACCCGGGTTCTGCCTTTTTCTCAAGCTACCGATATGATAATTTCAAGGACTGTTCCTGATTCCCTGACAATACTATCTCCCACTGAGGATTTCCCAGTATTGGAGAGCCTTACTGTTGTTTGCTTCCCTGCTCCTGCTAAACCATGTTTTTTTCCCTCGGAATTTTCGGTTGTCCCTGTTATTTCCTCTCAGTTGGAGATACTCTGTACCTATCCCAAGATTTCGTTCTCTATGCCTGGTTTACTGCTTGCCTTGTCACCTGCCATACCAATACCGGGAGAGGCTTCCACCCAGCCTATACCTTCACTAATCATTACCTGGGAGACTTCTATAGGGAAAATCCCTCACAAATTCCAACATGCAGTGGTCAGCCAAGACTTTTTCTGTTCCGAGGTTCCTCCTGGCGTATTCGATCAACTATCAGGGCCGCCTATCCTAGATTCCGGTTCCTTTATTAAAGACTGGGCTTCCAATGGGGGCTCTTCTGCCGTTTCTGCTCTGGAACTCTCTGGTTCTTCACAGCCCTGGATTTCCAAGACATTTTGCGGGGCGAGCCATGTACCAAGGATGTTTCTTCCATCACTCTCATATCCTAGAACTGTACTCACCAAAGAACTGCTCGTTTACGGATTCTCTTTCCACCTAAAGAACTTTAGGAACAACTCAATGTCCCCGAGACCCATGGATGGTCCTGTCTGGCCGCAGTTCTCACCGGGGGGTGGGGGTATACAAAGGACTAACCACGAGTCTCAAGACCACGACTCTACTCCCAATCCTAGACGGTTCAGCAACAATTCCCGGTCCTCCAACTCTATGAGTGCTCATGTTCGCCCGGAGGTCTCGCGTGAAGGGGGGGTACTGTAAGGAATCCGTTCCGCAGTTTACTGGTTGCCTTACCTTGCAGACCAGTGCAGTTCTGGAACTCTTCACCTGATATTACTGCAGCCTGGATTCACTCACCAAAGCTATACTGCCACACACTCCCTCTGGTATCTACTGCAGCTGTGCAATCTATCACTTCAATCTAGCCTTGTATTCACTTATTGGAGCAGGACCTTCACCCCACCCGCCGGGGATTGGTCCGCTGGCCTTTAAGTACTATGTTCCCACAATGCTCCCTGCCAAGCATAGTCCTTACCGGATGTCACTACCTGTTCTGCCACAAGCTCCCGCTTGTTCTCCTGTGCTGAAGCGGAGGTTCCGCCCTGCGTCCTTCAGCTTCCTTCAAGCTCCCGCTTGTTCTCCTGTGCTGAAGCGGAGGTTCCGCCCTGCGTCCTTCAGCTTCCTTCAAGCTCCCGCTTGTTCTCCTGTGCTGAAGCGGAGGTTCCGTCCTGCATCCTTCAGCTTCCTGTTCTCCTGTGCTGAAGCAGAGGTTTCGTCCCTGCGTCCTTCAGCCTCCTGGATTCCTGCACTGAAGCGATGTTCGTTCCACTGCTTCCTTCAGTCTCCTGGATTCCTGCACTGAAGCGGAGGTTTCCCTGTGTATCTACAGCTTCCTGGTTCCTGGGGCCTACTCTTTCCCTAATCTAGAGAGGCCGTGTCCTGGTTCCTGCGCTGCTACAGAGGACTCCCTAGCCCGCTCAGGACTCTTGCGCTGTAGCACTGGTTTAACCGTGCAGCTAGGCGGTGTGTAAATCTGGTCTGTCTTCCACCTCCTGAGACCAGTACCATGGGCCATGGTCGCCGCATGCGCAGAGGCCACCCCCGCGCTCCTAAGCTGAAGCGGGGCTTTCCTGACTCCCTGTTGCCGAACTCCTACTTGGACAATGTTTATTCTGACGTCTCCTGTCCTGACCCTGGCTTGTACAACGACGATGCTGTCTTCTCCAATCCTGATCCTGCTACGTATGACTACGAACTTCGCAATCCGGATCAGCCTGCGCGGTCTAAGGTCGGTGCTTTTACAACCCCACCTCAAGCCTCGCGGTCCGACCCTGGTTTGTGGTGAGCACAACCGTGACAGTATGCTCGGCCCCACAAACTCGGACCGCCCTGTGGTGAGGGTTGGTAAGTTTCTGTCTGAAAGCCTGTCCCGGCCTGTAAACCAGTCCCAGTCTGAATACCAGTTTCTATGTGAGATAATACCCCTGATTGAAGATCTGATTGTGTTTGTAGGTTTAACCCCTTTGCAAAATAAATGCCGTAATGATCTCATGATGAAGGTTTACCGCCTCCGGGACTTAAAACAATCGCTGGCCGCTTGTATTTGCTTTCCTGGTTACCCTTTAACCTGGGAGAATGTGTACCCTTTGGAACTGGAAAGGAACTCTCTTCCCTGGCCTTGTCCTTAGACATTTATATAGCACAAGAGGACCCTCTCCTCATGTTGGCTCATGCCCAAAAAACACTCCATATCCTTTCCATGACATTGGACATTTGCATAAAGGAACAGGATCCTCCCCTCGCCAGCTTCGCTGCCGCTTGGCTGTATCCCTGGTCTACCATGGATCCTTGCCCTGATTGTATGGCCGGGTTCCCTGACACCAATGATATGTCTACGTTAACCCCTACCGATCAGTCCTGTGAGGTCCAACTGGAGGATACATATGTTTCTCTACCCAACACTAAGGTTCTAGTATCAGAGAATAAGTTCCTTAGTTCTCCTATTTCTAGCTCAGAAGCCCTTTCTCTAGGTCTTGAGGGTTTTCCAGCTTTAACCCCTGCCGATCAGTCCTGTGAGGTTCCCCTGGAGAATACATATGTTTCACTAATCAACACTAAGGTTCTACTATCAGAGAATAAGTCCCTTAGTTCCCCTATTTCTAACTCCGAATCTGTCACTCCAGGTCTTGAGGGTTTTCCAGTTTTAATCTCTGCTAGGCAGTCATGTGCGCTTTCCCCTTCAGAGAAAGAATACCTAAGTTCTGTTCCCAGGGTCATTTCTGTATTAACCCCTGTGGGGCAGCTCTCTGAGTTTCCTTTGGTAAATCCCTGTTCTCTGTCAGCCATGGTCACGCCCCTAGCTCCAGAGGAGAGATTCCTGGTCTCTCCTAATACAGAGAGAAGATTACCTATGTTTTACTCTCAGGCATTGTCTGCATTAACCCCTGTAAATTCTTGCTGCCTCCAAGTTAATGCCTTTGTTTTTGCCTCAGAGAATGAGTCCACAAGTCAGACAGCAGAGGTTGCATTGAGGGATTCCCATAACCGTACGGAGTCCTTAGATATTCTTTGCTATAAATCCCCTGCTTCAGCTCAAGTTTCCGCAGTTTCGCCTCCGGAGACTTCGGCTAAAGTTCTGGTTCCTGATAAATGTAGTCAGGAGTCAGGTTTTTCCCTAAGCTTGGTCGCAGAGTTCCTTCTCCCGGGTATTTCACTGAACCAGCCTGTCGCCCACATAGCGGTGATCCCTGCTTCAGCGCATAGTTCCCACATTATGGAGTCTGCAGTAATTTCTGGTTTTCCAGACATTCCTTACCAAATACCTACTTCAGAGACCAGTACAGTTATGATTAATCCCCGTGTACTGTCTAAGTTCTCCTCCTCTTTAAGCTTAGGGTTAAAAGCATACAGTAGTCTGTATGTTCCTCCTGGGGTTCATATTGTGTTCCCAGGAATGTTTGCTGACGCACGGTTTTCTCCCAAAAGTGACGCTTTTTCATATAGATTAGTAAAAAGCCTGCACACTGTTTCCCTTTTCGCTGAATTGTGTCTTACTAGTTTTGAGACTCTGAGAGGTAATGATTCTTCTTCTGATTCTGAAGCTCTTCCTACAATGAGTATCCTGACTGGGGTCCCCCTGATTTCTCTGTCCAGGCTAATTCTCCAGGGATCAGCATATCTGTGGTCACTCCCTTAGTACTGTCTGAAGTCACCATGCATATATTACAAGTCTTGGGGTTTAAATCTGAGCTATTTAGCTGTCCTGCCTTTGCTGAAACCCAGTCCCTCAGTACTGTGTCTAAATATGCCCCAGCAAACATGGGGTTACTCTGGGAAGAAATTAAAGCTCCTGTCTTAAAGGGTATTTTTTCTCACATGTCCAGCAAATCTAGAACCTCAGTAATTGTTTCTAAGTCACTTATCAATACATCTGATTTTTTCTCTAATCAAACCCAGACACTATCACTATCGGTTAGGAGTCCTGTGATCAGAGATTTTGCACTAGAAAACACACCTATTCATGTTTTTGTCAGGTTAGGTACCCCTGTGGTTAGGGCCATTGCAGTTTCGGAAAAGACTCCTTGTACTCCTCAGGTCCCTGTCACTGAGGTACAGACTTCAGCTTCTGATGTTAGCTTCCCTCCCACCACTACCCTGGCTCTGCCTTTTTCTCAAGCTACTGATATGAAAATTCCAAGGTCTATTCCTGATTCCCTGACAATATTATCTTCCAATGAAGATTTCCCAGTATTGGAGAGCTCTACTGTTGTTTGCTTCTCTGCTCCTGCTAAACCATGGTTTTGTCCCTCGGAATTTTCGGTTGCCCCTGTTATTTCCTCTCAGTTGGAAATACTCTGTACGTATCCCAAGATTTCGGTCCCTATGCCTGGTTTACTGCTTGCCTTGTCACCTTCCATACCAATACCGGGAGATGCTTTCAACCAGCCTATACCCTTACTAACCATTACCTGGTAGCCTTCTAGAGGAAAAATTCCTCGCAAATTCCAACATGCAGTGGTCAGCCAAGACTTTTTCTGTTACAAAGTTCCTCCTGGTGTATTCGATCAACTATCAGGGCCGCTGATCCTAGATTCCGGTTCCTTTATTAAAGACTGGGCTTTCAGTGGGGGTTCTTCTGCCGTTTCTGCTCTGGAACTATCTGGTTCTTCACAGCCCTGGATTTCCAAGACATTTTGCGAGGCGAGCCATGTACCAAGGATGTTTCTTCCATCAATCTCATATCCTAGAACTGTACTCACCAAAGAACTGCTCGTTTACGGATGCCCTTTCCACCGAAAGAATTTTAGGAACAACTCAATGTCCCCAAGACCCATGGATGGTCCTGTCTGGCCGCAGTTCTCACCGGGGGGTGGGGGTACACTAAGGACTAACCACGAGTCTCTGGACCACGACTCTAACCCCAATCCTAGACGGTTCAGCAACAATTCCCGGTCCTCCAACTCTATGAGTGCTCATGTTCGCCCGGAGGTCTCGCGTGAAGGGGGGGGGTACTGTAAGGAATCCGCTCCACGATTTACTGGTTGCCTTACCTTGCAGACCGGTGCAGTTCTGGAACAGCTCTCCTGATGTTTGCTGCAGCCTGGATTCACTCACCAAAGCTATACACACTCCCTCTGGTATCTACTGCAGCTGTGCAGCCTATCACTGCAACCCAGACTTGCATTCACTCATTGGAGCAGTACCTTCACACCCCCGCTGGGGATTGGCCCGCTGGCCTTTAAGTACTGCTTTCCCACAATGCTCCCTGCCGAGCATAGTCCTTACCGGATGTCACCACCTGTTCTGCCACAAGCTCCTGCTTGTTCTCCTGTGCTGAAGCGGAGGTTTAGTCCTGCGTCCTTCAGCTTCCTTCAAGCTCCCGCTTGTTCTCCTGTGCTGAAGCGGAGGTTCCGCCCTGCGTCCTTCAGCTTCCTTCAAGCTCCCGCTTGTTCTTCTGTGCTGAAGCGGAGGTTCCGTCCTGCGTCCTTCAGCTTCCTGTTCTCCTGTGCTGAAGCAGAGGTTTCGTCCCTGCGTCCTCAGTCTCCTGGATTCCTGCTCTGAAGCGGAGGTTTCCTGTGTATCTCTACAGCTCCTGGTTCCTGGGGCCTACTCTTTCCTAATCTAGAGAGGCGTGTGTCTGGTTCCTGCGCTGTACAGAGGATTCCTAGCCGCTCAGGACTCTGCGCTGTAGCATGGTTTAACCGTGCAGCTAGGCAGTGTGAAATCTGGTCTGTCTTCCACCTCCTGAGACCAGTACATGGGCCATGGTCGCCGCATGCGCAGAAGGCCACCCCCCGCTCCTAAGCTGAAGCGGGGCTTTCCTGACTCCCTGTTGCGAACTCCTACTTGGACAATGTTTATTCTGACGTCTCCTGTCCTGACCTGGCTGTGACACGACGATCTGTTCTTCTCCAATCCTGATCCTGCTACGTATGACTACGAACTTCGCAATCAGGACAGCCTGCGCGGTCTAAGGTCGGTGCTTTTACAACCCCACCTCAGCCTCGCGGTCCGACCCTGGTTTGTGGCGAACACAAACGTGACAGAGATTACTCTACAGTGGCAGTCACCACCGAGAAGGAGTTCCTCATCAGGACCATCTCCCTGCGGAAGCATAGATCCTGATGAGGTGGAGGCGCTGCACATGATATAGGTAGGACTCGAACCCACTACCTCAGATACCTGTCCTGATGATATCCCCTACTACCATCCAGTGGGAGACTCAGGAGTCCTGTTACCTACAGGTGCACCACCATACACCATCACGTAATGGGGACCGGTTAGACCACACAGGCCAATGTGAGATTGGGTGGGTCGAGCAGGAGGGAGCACCCTTTACATCTATAAGAAATATTCCTTGTTCCAGGCCTTGCCCGAACAACCTCAGCGGGAACTATTTAATCCCTCCTATATAAAGGCCAGTTCTCTGTTGTCTCTCTGCCCCTCTTTCTCCGGCGAACCAGGGATCCCAGATCTGGGAAAGCTGATGGCAGTTCTCTCTCGGGAATGCAGAGAGCTTTTCCATAGCAGAATTAAGCCATATCCTACGTTTTAGCCACAGCTAGAGAGGGAGTGTCATGTTTTTTCCAGGACACCTTTTTTGATCACAAAAAGCCCATTTAAAAATATTTTATCATTTTAATTACACACCAGGTGTATCACCATGTTGTCCTTAGTTCCTTGATATATAATTATTGGACGTTTTCATCTTTTGTGCCACAAATAATTTTTTGCTGGTCCCCTAAATAATCTATATATAGATGTTTTATATATTGCTTATCCATTGTATTATGTTCTTTATGTTAACATTTATATAGTTGTTTCTGATTCCATCTATTTGTAATTGTCTGTTTGTTGTTAGTCACTATGACAACGGATTGGGCTAGTGTGTATATAAGTATGGACACGTGTTACCACCGTCATAGCCCCTAAACATGTCGGGTCATGTCTTTGGGATAATCCATTTAGCTCCAACTGCTGCATCTAACGTCTCCCCCATGTTCATGGAGCTGAGCTGCCAGGGTGTCTGTGCCTCACTCTGCTCATCTTACAGGCTGCCTGCTGCGGTTATCTAGCCATGCCATGCCTCCCTCCTGTGCTGAGCGCCTCCCCCATGCTCCTGGAGCTGCGCTGGCTTGCTGTCAGTGTGCCTCACTCTGCTCATCTTACAGGCTGCCTGCTGCGGTTATCTAGCCATGCCATGCCAGGCCTCCCTGCTGTGCTGAGCGCCTCCCCCATGCGCTGGCTCGCTGTCAGTGTGCCTCACTCTGCTCAGACTGCCTGCTGGGGTTATTGTATCCAGCCATGCCAGCCCTCCCTGCTGTGCTGAGCTCCTCCCCTAAGTTCATGGAGCTGAGCTGACCTGCCGCGTGTCTGTGTGTCTCACTCTGCTCAGGTCCTGTTCTGTTCTGACTGACAGTGGTGATATTGGATACCGAGGCTTGAGCCTCATTACCCAAGTTCTCTTGTTGAGTGTTTTGTCGCACGCTTTAGGAAGCTTCTTGATCTGTGTTACTTGCCACAGTTGAGTTGGTTTCACAGGGTCAGCGCTGTGTTGGGTACTCTGCTCAGGCTGCCTGCTGGGGTTATTTAGCCATGCCAGCCCTCCCTGCTGTGCTGAGCGCCTCCCCCATGTTACTGGGGCTGGCTTGCTGCCAGCGTGTTTGTCCTGTGTGTGCCTGGACTTTGGTCCATCACACAGGCTGGTTTGTGGCTGCAGCCAGTGCTGCGCAGCGCCCAGTGACCTGCCCTTGTTGCTGCCATACTGGCTGTCCTTGGATAAGGACCTTTTTGGACAAGGTGAAGTATATCACTCTCCTCCCCAGCTGGGGTCCAGCTTTGAGCGCACCTCCTCACACCAGTGTGATGCTGATTGTATTTACTGCGATTGACACTTGTGAGTGAGATTGTGACCTCTATCTCCAGCCATAGCGTGTGAATGATGCGGGGGGGGGGGGGGGCTGAGACTCCGGGGGTGTCTCCCATCTATGGGATATACTTTGTTAAACACCTCTTAGACGTTTTATTTCGTTTTATTTCATGGACTTTTATTTTGTTTATGTTTTGATGTTTGTGATTTTTTTTTTGATGTATGTCAGTCAACTGATGTAATCAATCTTTTGAGCCAGGCAATGAGGGTTACATATACTGTAAATAACATATTCCACTTAATATAAATAAAAACACTTGTGTAATATGGATCTTAACAGCCATGTATTGTATGTCTTTATTTATTTAGCGCCAAAAGTGTACTCAGCGCTTCACAAAGAATACAGTACAGGGAATTATAATAATACAATAAGTGCCGCAAAATCAGACAATAGGAAAGGAAATCCCTGCCCCGAAGAGCTTACAATCTAAGAGGTTTAGTGGGAAATTTACAGAGACAGCATGTGGGGGAATAAGTGCTGTATATGGCAGTGCTTGGCCACAATGGGTGGTAGGAGTGACTGAGTGTGGGACAATAGCCATGAGTGCAGGCTATTGGGATGCTTGATTTGTGGGGCAAGTTTTAAGGTGTCAGTATTAGGCAGGCTGCATGGGTGATATCAGGTACACCTGTCTGTGTCACCCTGCAGTGGGAGGGACAGATGTGAGGGGCTGGGGGTCCTGTCTGTGTCACCCTGCAGTGGGAGGGACAGATGTGAGGGGCTGTGGGTCCTGTCTGTGTCACCCTGCAGTGGGAGGGACAGATGTGAGGGGCTGGGGGAGCTGTCTGTGTCACCCTGCAGTGGGAGGGACAGGGGTTGGGGGTCCTGTCTGTGTCACCCTGCAGTGGGAGGGACAGATGTGAGGGGCTGGGGGTCCTGTCTGTGTCACCCTGCAGTGGGAGGGACAGATGTGAGGGGCCGGGGGACCTGTCTGTGTCACCCTGCAGTGGGAGGGACAGATGTGAGGGGCCGGGGGACCTGTCTGTGTCACCCTGCAGTGGGAGGGACAGATGTGAGGGGCGGGGGGACCCGACTTTGCAAAATACCCGAGAAACTTTGAAATAGAAAAAGTAAACAAATAAAAAAAAAGTGTAAAAGAGGTGATCACTGTAATATTTTTTTTATCTCAGAGACACTGGATAGAGAATTACTGGGAATATGAACGAGAAACTGATTATGAATGTGAGTAATATCTGTGATTAGAAATATATTCATTATATTGTACTTATTTTATTTTTTTTTTACACATTTTTCACTTTATATATTTTTTTAGAAATATATTTACTTTATATTATTTCATTGTTTTCAAAATCACTGATATAAATCTGCAGGATAAATATGTGTGAAAATCACGTGACTGCAGCCAGAGGCCCCCGCCCCCCAGCTTCTTCCTTCCCTGCTATCCCCCCCACCTCCTCCTCTGCACACACGGGGATTGGCTGCTGCCGGTCATGTGATCGCTCCCTTCCTGGTCGGGCAGCTGTACGTCTGCTTTGCCAACATTATATTTTCACATAGATAAACTACAAGTCCCAGAATCCACTGCGTAAAAGCCACGACATCAAGATGGAATAAGCCAATCAGTGCACAGCTTTGGTAAACACACCCATTCCCGTCCCACAAATGGCTGCTGCAAGGATGTGATGTTCTTTGTCATCTTTCACATTATATACAGACACAGGTAATGTAATACACAGGCACACTGTAACACTGACACACACAGCTATTGTAATACACA
>WSYH01002000.1:0-31559 GCA_036426205.1 Ascaphus truei | reverse complement strand
ACACACACTGTAACACTGACACACACAGCTATTGTAATACACAGACACACAGTAACACTGACACACACAGCTATTGTAATACACAGGCACATTGTAACACTGACACACACAGCTATTGTAATACACAGACACACTGTAACATTGATATACAGCAGCTATTGTAATACACACAGCTATTATAATACATATTTTAACGTGAAAACTCATAACAATTGGGTCAGAGACATCCCTTTTGTTCTAGACATTAGATGATGATGAGCAAGCAAATACATTGAAAGCTAAATGTATTTGAAAAAATATGATGAATAATTAATTGGTAATGCAATTGTAGAAGCAAAACTTATAAATAACCATGCTCTGGTTAATCAGAATTTAACAATTCCAAAAAATAATCATTTCTATCAAGACTATTGTATTCCTCTTGTCACTGAATATAATACAGCAGGACCACTTCTTAATACAATGTTAAAGAAATACTGGGGAAACTACAACGAGATCCTATTTTAAAATCTATTTTATCCAAACATCCAGCAGTTGTTTTCACTCGGGGAAATCTGCTGATCAAACCAAATGGCTTTTTCTAAATGCTGAAAATGTAAAGATGTGGATTTGGGTCAGAAAATAAACTGGATACTTTGACTCTGCAGCCCGAGAGGTACAGAGGAGAAAATAGCGCGCCAGATGCTCTAGGCGAAAGCGAGACTGGAGTAGGGGAGAAGCGGCAGAAAATATAAGCTGAAGCAGACACCACCTACGGTCCACGACGCCACCCACGGAGACTCTCCAGACTCCCCACAAGCTCAGACTCGCTACCTCGTGGACTACACAAATTGATGAACATCTGTGGGAAGCTGAAACATTGTAAGTGCCTCTAATATACTCTGTTTCTACCACTTTAGCTTCAAAGTAGATTACACAAGGAGGCTCCAGTCCCTTGAAATATCGTCTTGCTTCTTCCAAATGTGCTCCACCGCATCTTCATTCAAAAGGTTCCCATCCATCTACCGGCCAAGGTGGACATAGTCTGTGACTTCTTCTAGTTCCATTTATTTTAATCTTTGCAGACTTGACACATTTGTTGAACACCACTTTGGTCTGGCTGAGATTCGTACGGAGGCCACCTTCTTGCTTCCCTCAGCGAGTTCTCCAATTTATTGCTCTAGGTCTTCTGAATTTGTGATCAGAACATAGAAGTCGATAGGAACCGGGGCTTGAAAGGTTAATTGTATCCTTGTAATCAATTAAAGCATCCCATGCGGCAACTTCAGTGAGTGCTAAGGAGTTAATCAGCATCCCATAGCCATGGTTAAGGAACTAGAACCTAGGGCTAACTAGCACATATTTATAGGACACGCTGTGTCCCATTCAAAGCTAATGTAAAGCATGTATTGCAATAACTCACTCAGTAGGGTCCATGGTTTCCTCCATGAAGTACAGGGTGCAGGTTTCCAGCAGCGTGCTGATTCTGCCCATGAAATGGACAAGCAAAAAATAGAAACGGGGGCAGAGCACTGCCAACAAAATACGAAACGCGTAGGTGCGTTGTGTTGCTATTTAGATGTCTGTATGATCCGTTTAATAATTTATTTAATATTTTTCTATATTGGCCTCCTCCAATTTTGTTGGCAGTGCTCTGCCCCCGTTTCTATCTTTTTAATTTGTGGCAAAACAACGTTACCTGATAATCATAGGGGACTCAAATATTTACCGTTGATTTTGATTCCTTTTTCTTCCCAATCTAATGTTTTGAACAATTCTACAAGTGTTGCAGAGAAAAGCTTGGGCGACCTGGTGTCTCCCTGTCGCACTCCGTTGCTGCTCCTTATGTTTTGTGTATCTTCATGTAGGCTGCGGCCAGGCAGGGAACGGGCGCGCTGGCGCTTGTGTGCTGCGCCCTGCTGGGCCAGGCGATTCGTGGCCGGCTAGATGCGCGCTCGCCTGGGGGCAAGGCCACGACGTCACGGAGCTGGTCCGTCCTTATTGGGCGAACCGCTCACGCTGGACACACACATTGCTTCAATGTGTTTCATTGTGGCCAGCGTGAGCCCGCCCGCCCAGCTCCACCCTGGCCGAGGCCTAATGGTTGATGTGGCATTCTCGTACCTGTTCTTTATGATATCAATGTACCCTTCAACATTTTGTCATTGAATCTAGGACGGCTGCGGCGTAGTCAGAATCAAATGCTTTTCTTGTACGACTTGGATGTGGTCCATTGTGTTGTATCCACTGTGAAATTCCCACTTGTTCTGTTGGCTGGGCAAAATTCAGGGTCTGTAGCATCCAATTAGTGAGTATCTTTGTAAAAATCTTGTAAGTCAGCGGTGCGCAAACTGGGGGGCGCGCAAGATTATTTTGGAGGGCGTACGGTCTTCAAAGCTTGGCGCTTCGGGAGACAAACAAAATTGACTTTGAAGCGCGCTCAGCAGCAGTCAATGCACACACAGTCACACAAACACACACACACACAAATACCCCCGATCCATGCCGCCCCTGTGCTCATGCTTGGAGAGTTGGTGATGTCACCGCTCTCTGCGGTAGCGTGGAGGCAGCTTAATTTTGCAAGTGCGAGCTGTTGAAATAAATACAGCAAGGACCCGGGCATATGGCGGGTTCCGTTCTATCAGCGATAGCTACAAAACGCGTAGGATAACACGTTTCTAGTATTACGATTTTTAGCCCATTATTCTTGGTGACTGAACCATTGAGCCTGCGACCTTAGCTGTGCTAATATCACTTTAACGAGATCGAGACTCTGTTCCTGTTGGATTGACCCACACATCACGTGTGCGGAAGAGACTTTCATCTTTGGCACTGTGACGTCATCCGACGGCGACACGACCCTGCAGTGTGCGCGCACGCATGCCGGTTCCCGGAGAGGAGTACTCCCTTGATGAGATCGAGACCACCAGACGGATGGGGTTCCAGTAGTACCTTCCACAGAGAACGTGAGGCTGATCTTACGAGTCAATTCAACTGTGATTGCCAGTGACCCCTGTTACATTCTGCAGTGTGGTAACCTGTTGTGCTATATGCACTCAATGCGTTTGTTCTCTTAACCTGATGTACGCCTAAAACTCACCTTTTATACAAATCAAATTATAATTTTGATATACTTCACTATGCGGTTTTGCGCTGTTTTTTGTCTCCATTCTGTTCTAGTGTTGTTGGCGTGCTGAGCCACCCTGACCCATTACAGCTGCAGCCGTTATATTGTTTGCACGGTCATTGTATGTATAATCACTTCAAGGTTGAGGGTATTATTGTTCCAATTCACTACTCACTGTTAGTAGATAAATATTGTATATTGGTTTAATTAGCTGTGCACTTTTTTCCCTTTCTATGTCCCGTGTGCGCAGTGTGAGTGCACTCTTTAATGTTTTTATTTATGCCAGTTTATAAAAGTTAGGACTGTCTACACTATTGTCGGCATTTTCCATGAGATCTACTGGTGCTCACTGATCCACATAGATTTCCTTGAGCCGGAGAGGCGATCCCTAGCTTCATTCGATTGCCGCACTAAAACTACTTTGATACCACGCTGTTTTGAAAGTGGGGAAATGTGAGTATATAAGACTACCTGCATTTGAAAAGTCTGATGGGAACGTATCGCACTGTTGGTCTCTTTATTCTTCCTTTTCTGGCCGTGAAACTGCGCTCCCCTCATTGCAAAGAATCACCCACATTGTAAGATCTCTTGGAGCAGTTATATAATAGGGGTTTGAGCTGCTTTACAATTTAAATTCCCACACTTTATTTTGTTTGTCACTTTTTTTATTTTATTTATCACCGTGCGTTTTTTGACAAGTCACATGACAAAGCCTGTGATTATAGTGGGCGAGCGGTGGAACGCATGACGTCACGCGCGCCTGTCGCTCACGCAGAACCTGCACCGAGGTCCGGGGAGGCGTGGCCGTGACGTCACGTGAGCGGTTCGCCCTCATTGGCTGAACCAAGCAGCCAATGAGGGCGATTGGCTGAACCGACCCAGCCGTCACGAGACAAACACAAAATTGTTTGTCTTCTCGATAATCGTGGTCACGCTTCATCGCTAGTGCAGTTGTGCCATGCTTTCCAGAACATTAAGGGCTGAGTAAGAGATACTGTCCATTGAAAATAGATCAGGATAGGCATAGAGGAGATAGTTACTCATAAGGGAGACCGAGAGATAATTATATACGGGGACACAGACGGTACGGTCCCTCTGATCATTCTATAAAGCCAGCCACAGAAATGTGCACACAGGTAGACACATGTAACATATGCATTTATTTGGATTATACTAGGGGGTAATTGTCACGGGGGACCAGGTACTTACACATTTAAAACCGGGATCATATCACTGAGGAAAGCCAATAAGTAAAATAAATTGTAATTTATTCCATAGAAACAAGCAAACACACATTGAATTACAATAGGCAGAAGAAAATCCAATTACTGGGATTCTGGGGTTGACAAACTGACTTTCCTAGTTGAAATAAAGTATTTAAAACAGTCCAGTGCTGAAGTGGGGACTTAGAAAATATTCTGGTTTAAAAAGTCCTGCAGCCTTTTTCCTTGCAATCTCCGCAAGGCGCCTCTGGGTCCGGCCCGACCCGTTCTTGCCCTTATGGCAAATTGGACTTCTGGAATCACTTGGGAACACACAATCACATAGGAACACACAATCACATAGGAACACATTGAGCACAAAAGAGAGAACAGAGAGTTCTGGGATGGCGACTAGCTGTCTTTTACACTTTGGGACAGGCAGTCCCACAGCTTGTCCTCCAACCCATGGCGTGGGAATTCTCCTGCCTGCCAAACCCCGATTACCGGTATTTTAAAGCCGGGTGGGCACCTTTTTTTCATTCTGCAAGGGGTGTGGGCTAACCTGGCCCCTCTGCCTCTTTGCATACTGAGCCCACCCGCTGACAAGGCTCCACAGAGTCTGGGCTCTGGCAAATGGTGGCCGGATAGCCCTGTGTTAGCCCAGGATGCGGGTACTCAAGCAGAACTGCAGTAACCCTCCCTCCTTGGCATCCCTGAGGATTTCAAGTCAGGACTCCGCACAGACCCAGAGGCACCAAGCTTGGTAGCCATCTGGTCGCTTGGAATCCATGACTTGGAAATCCCACAGTTCATTCACAGGTTATCAGTACATATACCTATTAACTATAACCCTTTAATAAAATATACTGTGTCCTGTTTTCTGTGTGATAAAATATAAGTCTCTGTTCTGGTGTCAGGGATGGAGTGAGTGTATATATTTCCTATACTCACTAGCCTCATACTTCGCACACTTTAGAACTGACATTAAAAACTTTTACACACAAGAAAGCACTCTCGGCTTTATCACATAGCTGGAGTTCCCCCTGAACCCCTATACCAGGTCCAGGGTACCTGGGCATGTATCTGGGGTACCCCTCCTTATACTAGGGACCTCTTGACTGTTTCAGTTACCCCTTTCCTCCCTGTGCCTCCTTTTACCTTTTCTGGTCTGTGCTGAAGCAGGACCTCCTAGTGGTGAGTCGCAAGAACGCTTTTCATGGTAGGGTTTTCACCGGAGCACTGCGCTTCAATGTAGCCGGGAATCTAACCTGAATCCTGGGTACATTTTTGGGGTCTCCAGTAACTTTGGAACCCCACTAAATAGACGCAATCTGAAAGAAGTTTCTCCGTCAAACCTACCCTGAAACTCACAGCCTAGAAATCTCTTGGTCCCAGCACCCCAGGAAAGGCGAAACACAGACAAATCTTTATAATCATAATTTGCACAGTCACCGTAATACATGCACAATACACGGGTCCAAGAGCTGACACTCTAGGACTCCCAAAACACAGTTCAGGGACAACCAAGTGGGCTTAACCTTTATTATAAAGCCTGGTTACCCCCTCACCGTCGCAGTAATATCATTTGACATCTGTGAGGCACGACCCAGGGAACTGTGTGTTTGCAATTCCGTTGATGGTAACTCAGCCCGCTGCCACTGAATATTGCCTACATATCAATATGGATTCGGTTTGCAGTGCCTATTAGGAAGTTATCCTCCTCCGTTTGGGGACCTCTATCTTGACACCTGCAATATTGTGGACCCTGATGTATATCCACAGCTCTATTAGAGAGATACTACTGTGATATTGTTGGAGATTTGTCTGTCTGAGATGTGTTTAGCATTAGGTGCCATTTTTGTTTTATAGTTCTAGTAATCGTTCTTTAATACTGTGAATCCCATTAAATATAATTTTTACTATATCATTTGATCCCATATATTTAGAGATGGGGTCATCGAGCGCTTTGTAGGATCTTGTTTGTTTTTGTATATTATTTTTATCCCATTTGAGCACCCTCCCCATAGTACTTGTTAGACTGAGCGCGGGGATTAGTTTGTTTTTTTACATATATGCACACACTTATACTGAGGTAGGACTATGTTTTCATTTAGCAGCCCACAGTGCTGGTACTTTTTATTTGTTCTGTTAAACATTCTTGCTAGAAAATGGGATTTGGTATATAATTAAATGTAAAAATATTGTGTGTGTGTACTGTATATGAGTTTTCTATAACTTTTCCCCAAAGTTTAAGAGGTTTAGAAATTTAAAGGTGACATGTTATGTGTCCCTGTCACTGCAGGGTGACACAGACAGGACCCTCAAGTCCTTCACATCTGTCCCTCCCACTGCAGGGTGACACTGACAGGAAGGACCCCCAACTCCCTCACATCTGTCCCTCCCACTGCAGGGTGACACTGACAGGAAGGACCCCCCAGTCCCTCACATCTGTCTCTCCAACTGCAGGGTGACACTGACCAGAGTGCCACATTTATTTGTACCCTTTTCTGTCACTGCAGGGTCACATACGAGTATACATCCTTCTCTCATGATGCGTAGAATGTTACGGTGAAGGAAGTACAATATATATCAGTAACTGCAGAGGTCACCACGCGGTGAAACACTTCCACAGGAACCAGAGCCCATTCTTGGTGCATCTGACTAACTCACTGACGATGAACATGGACAAGAAGCAGATGACTGAGATGATCTTGGATCACACCCTGGAGATTATCTACCTGCTGACTGGAGAGGTGAGGGCTGCTGGAGAAAGTCATAATGACACCACTCTTATCTCCCTCACTACAACAGGGACCTGCAGAGCGTTAATATGGGAGGTATTTGAGAAGCAAGATCCAGGGACACATGTAATTAGAGAGAGCAAGAACCCAAGGGCAGGCAAGATGTTTGGTCATATGGAGAGCACAGGACCACATTAGGACATGATTGGGCAGCAGCAGGGCACACAGTCAGATTTGGTCAGAGAAAGATGTAGGATTGACTCAGTGATTGAATGTACTTGGATCCAGGAAGATTCATGTTTGTGCACAGGGAGATCCTGGGTCCACTACATGATATATAGATGTTTTGTGTCTGCTATATTATTTTATAATATCCACAGTGTCAGAAGTCCTGTACTGATTACATATACTTTTTAATGTGATGTTTGTATAATCCATGGTCTTTGTTCATATAGGCACAGGGGAGTCAGTGAGTTTGGTGCAGACATGTCAGTGATACAATAGATAGAATTGGTGGGGAGGGCACTGAATAGATTGAGTATAGAGCTGATAACAAGAGACGTGTCCCTCTTACTGCAAAACAACACATCTGCAGGAACATGAGACATATCAACCGTGTCTCTTGCTCTGCACAGTGATATTTATTACTGTCTCTCAATATCTAGGATTATATTGTTGTGAAGAACCATGGTGAGAATGTCACTGACAGCAGCAGTCCCTGTGCGCCAGAAAGATTCTGCAGGACCAAGATACACGATAGAAACAATGACAATAAGCTGACGTCTGAGAAGATCCTGGAACACACCCACAACATCATTTACCTGCTGACTGGAGAGGTGAGGGCTGCTGGGCAGCGTTAGATATTATCATCCTTCTGTCTTAATTCAGCCTTTTCTTGAGCAAACTTTGTTCTACTGTATGTATCTGTATTTCCCTCTCTGCCTTCCTCACCTGGCTTTCCATAAGGAAAAGATTACAGGACCAATTATTATGTTTGGATACAGATTGGGGGATTCTCTGTGTTTTCTGTGTGATGATGTTGCTGTGTATTTCTCCATGGAGGAGTGGGAGTATTTAGAAGGACACAAGGAGCGTTACAAGGACGTGATGATGGAGAATGACCAGAACCTCAGCTCACTGGGTAAGAGGAGGCTTTCTGTTATTATAATAGAGATGTCAGTCATGTTTAGATCCAGCAAACAGGAGCTCAGATTACACTTTGTGTTTTTGTTGTGAGTTTTATTTAAGAAACAAGTCACGTAGCCGGTCAAGGGCTTTTCATCTCTGTCACTCAGGACAGGATATTTTAGAACAGAGGTGTCATGGTAGAAGAGAACTTTTAACACCAAAATACCCGGATCCTTTGAGCAATCAAGAGTTAAATTGTGATTTAGTTACATAATGAACATACACAGCTTGGTTTACAATTACAATGAAAATACACTTACTATGGAACTGGGATACAAAACTAATCTTTCCTAGTTGCAAAACAAACGGCAAAATAATCCAGGCAGCTTTTCCTTCAAGTAGCCTCTTCCTGCTGGAGTCTTGTCTTGTATTGTATTGTATTGTATTGTATGTCTTTATTTATATAGCGCCATTAATGTACATAGCGCTTCACAGCAGTAATACACGTGGTAATCAAATAAATAACAGATAATATAAATAACAGATCATGGGAATAAGCGCTTTAGACATAAAAGTAACATTAAGGAAGAGAAGTCCCTGCCCCGAGGAGCTTACAGTCTAATTGGTAACTGGACAGTTTCTGAGAAACGTACGGTAGATGACTTACTCAGAGCTTGGAATTCTTGGACCACACATTGAATCTTAGGTGAATCTGTTACACATGATGACTACTTCCTGATGAGCTGCACAGGTTCTTATAGGGTTAGCATTCCTATACTTAACTAGTGTAGCCTCTCTCTCCATGGGAATATTTCCGTCCCCCTATCATGATGTTGCCAATACTTTGCAAACCTGGCAGAGAGTGCTTCTCATTCTGCTCTGGGCACGTGCGAACTTTGCCGCTTAGCATATGAGACCCTGCCCCTCTTACCTGGTGCCGCTCAGTATGGGCATGGTGACATCTTGCCAGGGTGGCTTATTGAAGTTCTCTTCCCCTACCAAGCAATCTAACAAATGGTTTAACACTTCCATATCCTGGAATGCCTTTGAAACTTGCCAAGATGGCTTATTGAAGTTCTCTTCCTTTAACCCCCCATGCTAACAAATGGTTTAACACTTCCATATCCTGGATTGCCTTTGAAGCTTAGAGGGCGGAGTAGCCACTCTGTCTCCCATGCAAATTAATTTTTACCCCTACTGATCACTGTAACTTAAACATATAACTCTTGCCATCTTATACCTGGTGAGAGATGTACTGAACCCCACACTGGGTTTTTGGCATATACCGGGGACCTTTGAATGTAATTCAATTCCCCTGCCTGGTCTTACTATTCTGGTCTGTGTTGACGCAGGGAGATTTGACGGTGAGCTGCAAACTGCTTTCTAGGGAGGATTTTATCCGGTGGTCTGTGTTCCTCATGTCCTCAGGAATCTGGGGGGGGGGGATTCCTGATTACATGTTTCGGGGTAACCCGCAACACTGGCCCCCTTCTACCCAAACACAACCTGACATTTTACCGTAAAATCCAACCCTCTACTCCTCGCGACAAAATAAATAAATAATCGGCATTTCCATGCTCCTTCCCAGGCCTATGCTGTATATCAAGAGAAGGGCTGGAGGGCCATATACCACCAGGTCAACCTCGAGTTTGTGTCTTTCATGGTGTTTAACCATTTCAAGGGTGCATGTTCAGTGACCAGGGTGAAGTGTACCCCGGGGACATAATGTCTCAAGGCCTCAATTGCCCATTTTATAGAAAGACACTCCTTCTCAAATTACAGAATACCTCACTTCCCTTGGGAACAGCTTCCGGCTGATGAACAGTATGGGGTGTTCACCACCATCAAATTGCTGGGACAGAACTGCTCCCAGTCCTACCTCGGAGGGCTCCTTAAATTTGTACTCCGAAGAGCAGGGCCCTCTGACAGGCACTTCTTTAATGTATCAAAGGCGCTTTGGCACCCCAAGACCATCTAACTTGGGTCGGGGCACTCTTTTTTTGTTAAATCTGTTAGAGGTGCTGTAATCTCTTAAAAATTTGGTATAAACCGCCTTTAATACCCTGCTAACCCCAAAAGGGAGCGGATCTGCGTCTGTCTGTGGGGTTGGGACTTCATTTATGGCGGCCACCTTGCTGGCGAGTGGCCTTACTATCCCTCCCCCAACGGCATAGCCCAAGTATTTTGTAGTGGCTTTTCCCAGGGCACATTTTTTTGGATTGGCAGTGAGCCCTGCTTCGCTTAAGAACGTTAGGACTGCCCTTAACCTTTTTATAAGGGACTGCCAGTGCCTACTATAGATGACGATGTCATCCAAGTAGGCAGTGGCATATGCCCTATGGGGTCGTAGTACTTTGTCCATTAATCTTTGGAATGTGGCTGGATCCCCATGTAACCCAAACGGCATAGTGACGAATTGGTATAAACTGAGAGGGGGGGCAAAAGCAGTTTTGCACTTGGATTCCTCTGCTAAAGGTATTTGCCAAAATCCTTTCGTGAGATCTAGGGTGGAGATATACTCTGCTTAACCAAGGGAGTTAAGCAATTCATCCACCCTTGGCATTGGGTATGCATCGAATCTGGATACGGCATTTACCTTTCGGAGGTCCAATCAAAACCTCACCTTCCCATCTGGTTTAGGGACTGTGATGGAGCGGCCTTGTCGGTATGGTCATAAAAGAGCTTACACACCACTTTCTTGCAATGAAAAGTGCTTTATTTCCCTTACCAGGGAAGCAGGTTGTAGTTGCACAGAGACTAAAACAACGAAAGTAAATGGCATCAGTCTGCAACAAAAACAATCGTCCTTAGTACCAGGTACACCACAGGGAGTTCAGGCACTCCCCACAGCCAGGCTCTCCCAACAGCCAGGCTCTCCCAACAGCCAGGCTCTCCCCACAGCCAGGCTCTCCCCTCAGCCAGGCTCTCCCCACAGCCAGGCTCTCCCCTCAGCCAGGCTCTCTGCAACCTGTTTCCTCACAGGTTGAGAGCAAAATGACGGCCTGGAAGAAATCTGCTGTCTTCCTTTTAAACCTCCCCTTTCCAATCAGGTAGCAAACCTGCCAGCTAAGTTGTGGTTCATTTGGTCTGCTAAAGTGAGAGAGATTTTTAACCTCTTGTATACTCCCTCACATACCTACCCCCTCAGAGTGATGCTCCTCGCACACTCGCTTTTTGAAACAACTCCCCCCCCCCCCCTTCCTGGGACAAAAAAAATCTGCATTCGCGTGTAACTTCCCAGCCTTATGTTGTACCCGGAAGGAGAAGGGTTAAAGGGAGAGGTACCAGTGTGTGACTCTGTGGTTAGTGTCCTTCATTCTATGAAGCCATTTTAGGGGAGCATGGTCTGTGACCAGGCTGAAGTGGTACCCAGGGGATACCTGAGCGCTGATAATGCCCACTTCACCACTAAACACTCTCTCTCTTATAGAGTAGGCTTGTTCTCTTTTTTTAGAGCTTCCTACTAAGGTATAGGACCGGACACTCTTCCCCATCTACCTCCTGAGACAAGACGGCACCTAAACCTACTTCTGAGACATCTGTCTGCAGAATGAAGGGCTTCTCAAAGTCCGGACTCTGTAAAACTGTCTCTGAACAGAGTATCCTTTTCACTCCCTGAAACGCCTCCTCACATTGTACTGTCCACTGGACTTTATTGGGTGCCACATTTCTTATTAGATTGGTGAGGGGACCAAGGACTGTGCAAAAATTTGGTACGAATTTCCTATAATACCCTGCTGAGCCCAGGAAAGCTCTTACCTGCTTTTTTGTTGTTGGTACTGGACAACCCATCAACGCTTGCACCTTGCTGCAGACCGGCTTTGTCCATTACCAAGTTCAGCTCAACCCAGTTATAAGGCAATCCATTACAACGCAAATCCGCTTATAACGCAATGCAAGCATGGCTCCCAATTTTCATATTTATTAATACTTTACAACACGATTATTGGTATCTTAAATACTTTATTGGACAATGCATACAATTGTACATTATTTCTAACGCGATCTGCTTATAACGCAATGTGATTCTTTGGACCCCAAGCACAGCGTTATAAGGGGATTGTGCTGTTTGTAGCCTAAGTACTTTGTTTCACTTCTTCCTATTGAGCATTTTGCTGGATTGGCAGTCGGGCCTGCCTTTCTAAGGGACCTTAGTACTGCCGATACTTTAGCCAAATGTGTTTCCCAATCTGTGGAATAAATGACTACATCATCAAGGTAGGTTGCTGCATATTTGTTATGGGGGAACAATATCTGATCCATTAACCTCTGGAAGGTAGCGGGAGCCCCATGCAATCCAAACGACATGGTCTGAAAGTGGAACAGACCACAAGGAGTGGCAAAAGCAGTCTCTTCCTGTGACTTTTCTGTTAAAGGTATCTGCCAATATCCCTTGGTCAGATCCAACGTCATAATATACTTGGCTTTCCCCAGCCTCTCCAACAATTCATCCACTCTGGGCATGGGGTACGCATCGAATTTAGAAACCGCATTTACTTTTCTAAATTCTATACAGAACCGTGTAGACCCATCCGGCTTAGGGACTAAGATGATGGGGCTACACCACTCACTAGTGACCTTTCTATCACCCCCAATTTGAGCATGTTTTCTAGTTCTGTTTCTACTACTCCTTAATTTTTCAGGAATTCGGTAAGGTCTGTTTCACTTTCTTACCTGGTTCCTTTTCGACATGGTGTGCAATCAGATGTGTTCTCTCCATTGCCAGGGAAAACACATCAAAACTTTGTTCCACCATCTTTTGTGCCTATACTTTCTGTTTCAAGGCCAGATTCTCCCCCCAGTTGGACACTCTCCTTTTTCCTGCCAGAGTCTACTTGTGGTCTCAAGTCTAACTCCTTCTCTCCTATTCAGAAACTCTCTTGAGCTTTCCAGGGCTTCAAAAGATTTATATGATACATTTTTTTTCTTTGCTTTTCCCTGGCTGCAATATTTCGTAGTCTATGGGTCCTACTTTTCGGGCTACCTCAAAGGGTTCTTGCCATTTTGCCAACAACTTTGACTCTGTAGTCGGAAGCAGAAGCAAAACCCTATCCCCTGGCTGAAATTCTCTTGCACGAGCTCCTCTATTATAATTCCTTTCTTGTGTTATTTGTGCCTCTCGCACATTTTCCTGTGCAAAGACCCCTAGACTTTCTAACCTTGCTCTTAGTTTTAATACTGTACGGCATTATTTACCCTTGGTATTTGTTCTTCCCACATTTCTTTTACCAAATCCAGGATTCCTCTTTGTTTTCTTCCATAAAGTAACTCAAAGTTTGAAAACCCTGTGGAAGACTGGGGGACTTCCCGAATGTCAAAGAGAACAGGTGGAAGCAGTTCATCCCAATGCCGTGTCTCAGTGGATATAAATTTCCTAAACATTAAGCGTCTTATTAAACTGTTCGACTAGTCCATCTGTTTGCGAATGATAAACAGAGGTCCAATTTTAACAGAACAGAGACGTCCTTGATGAGCCTGAACATAACGTTTGTTCCCTGGTCTGTTAAAATTTCGGGAGAAGTGGTTTAATTAGTTTGGTCACTAAAACCTTAGCGGATGTTGTTCTCAATAGTATAGGTTCTGGGTACCTTGTAGCATAATCTATTATGACTAGTATATACTGGTACCCTGCAGCACTTTTTTTCCAGGGGACCCACAATATCCACACCTATCTTTCAAAAGGGATCTCTACTATTGGGATAGGCACCAAAGGGACCTTGGTGTTCCCCCTTTGGGGCAACCATCTGACACACAGGACATGAGTCACAGAAGTCCCTTACCGCTCTATAAATTCCTGGCCAATAGAACCGAGCCATGAGGCGGATTCAGGTTTTCTCCCTTCTCAGATCTGAACAAGGAAGAGTATAAGCTAAACGTAATACCTCTTTTCTATAGGGTCTTGGCACTAACCGTTGCGTTTGTATCTTTTGAGTTTGCTTCTCTTTCTCAACTCTGTATAAGAGATCGTTATGCAACTCAAAATGAGGAAAAATACTGACCCCCTTTATTACTTTATTTTATTTACTTTTATTTATTACTTTATTTTATTTATACTTTGGTTTATTACTTTCTTGTCTACCACTTGGTCATACACCCGGCTTAAGAAATCGTAATTTTTTTTTTGTTCTACCAGAAAATTTAAATTCCCCCGACAACATCTCAGCCTCCAATGAGGGAGGGTTATCTACTCCCAGCCCCTTGTCCTGTTGGGGAACACATTTCAGACTAGTTTGGGGTGCCTCTATCTCTTGGGTGGTACCAACTCTTACAACATGGGGGGACCTACTTTTTTTTTTTTTCTTTCCTGCGCTGCTTTTTGGATTTTCGGAGGTGGAACCTGGAAGGAAACAGCGCTGGGTCAGTAAAAGGGAAAATTCCCTCAGTGTTATCTCTGTATTTCTCATCGCCTGGGGCCAAAGGGACAAAACAGAATTTGTGAATAATTCTTCAAAGAACCTCCAATCCCAACCTAAGATCACTGGGTATGGGAGTTCTTTGGCGACTCCCACTAACATACCCTCTGAGCGGCCTCCCACTGTTAGTTTTTACTCCTTGACATCCCCATGTATACATTCAGTGTGTACCTGGGCCGACCCTTTAAATGTATCCAAGGCAACCAGTTCCTGCTTTACCAGTGTCTGACTACAGCCAGAATCCACCAACCCCTGCACCTTAATTCCTTCTACTTCCAAAGATATGAGGAATTTAGTTCTGGCAGGGTCTGTCGCCTCCCCCAGGGTCAAGTAGGCGTGAGAATATATACAGTCCATGTGTTCAAAAGGTAGCAAAAAACTATCGTTTTTTTCCTCCGCAATATTACCAAGATATGCCGTTTTCTCAGCTGCTCGACTGCAAAAACTCTGACACAAACCCTCTGTCTCTCCCGTCTTGACTACTGTAACCTCCTGCTGTCCGGCCTTCCTACCTCTCACCTTTCTCCCCTACAATCTGTTCTAAATGCTGCTGCCAGAATCGCTCTACTCTTTCTGAAATCTGTCTCAGCGTCTCCCCTGCTGAAATCCCTCTCCTGGCTTCCTATCAAATCCTGTATCACACACTCAATTCTCCTCCTCACTTTTAAAGCTTTACACTCTTCTGTTCCTCCTTACATCTCAGCTCTAATTTCTCGCTATACACCATCCCGACTCTTGCGCTCTGCTCAAGGATGTCTTCTCTCTACCCCTCTTGTATCTAAGCCCTCTCCCGCCTTAAACCTTTCTCACTGATTGCCCCTCACCTCTGGAATGCCCTTCCCCTCAATATCCGACTAGAACCCTCTCTATCCACCTATAAGACCCACCTTAAAACAAACTTGCTTAAGGAAGCATATGAGTAGCTCCATGGCTGATAATTAAACGCCTCATACATTGATTTTGGCCCCTTGCAGATGCACTTCCCAGAACGCCCTCCTACTGTCTCTGTACGTTCTTCCTACCAACAAATTAGATTGTAAGCTCTTCGAAGCAGGGACTCCTTTTCCTAAATGTTTCTTTTATGTCTGAAGCACTTGTCCCCTTTATGTATTATTTATATGATTGTGATGTGTATTACTGCTGTGAAGCGCTATGTACATTAATGGCGCTATATAAATAAAGACATACATACGTCGGGACATGTGACCCGGTTCACCAAAGACAAATCACACTATGGGATCTGTGGCAGACACCAAATCCCTTCTGGCGTCCGGAGTCTCTTGTAGGCCCCCATGGGACACCTCCCGGTAGGGCCTGTTGGCGTGTACTATGTCCCATATTGAAGGCAACCAGAGCCCTCCATTTGGCCCGAGCCTCTGCCTGGTGGAGGAAAATTGCATTTTCCAAATGTACTGGATTTCTTTAATGGCCACCCTTTTTTGCCCCCTAGGACCATGGGCACGGGACTGTTCTGCAGCCAAAAAGTTCTCCATTAGTTTGGAGGCTTCAAGGAGGGTCTAGGCTGAATGGTGACAAACCCACTCCCTTCCGCCTAGGGGCAAAACCCGCAAAAACTGTTCTAGGGCGACTAGCTCTGCGACCTAAATGGAGCTCCGGGTCTCTGTTTTTAGCCAGCGCCAGCAGTAGTCCTGTATACGTTGGGGTCACACACCTGGGGAATACCGCTCTTTTCGGAAGCGTTGCCGATAGGTGTCCTCTGTTATCCCCATTCGATCCAGGATTGCCGCCTTGACTTGGGCGTAGTCGAGTGCTGCGTTATTGTCAAGGGCGCGATATGCTGCCCGTGCTTCTCCTGTTAACTGCGAGGCCAGGTGGTCGGTCCAGTCCTCCTTGGGCTACTGTGAAAAAAACCGCGACTCGCTCAAACGTGATAAGGTAGGCCTCTGTCTCGTCATCAGGTCCCATTTTCAGCAGCCTAACGGCAGGTCTCTGATCTTCAGTGCCCGGGTTCCGGGACTTGGGGCGTCGGCGTTTGTTGCAGCTCCCATCTGCTGGTGAGCGTGTCTGGTGAGCTGTTAGCTGTAGGAAAAACTGCTGCTGCCGGGTTTTCAGCCTCTCACTGCTGTTGGGCGGCAAGTTGCTGCAGTATCTGCAACTGCTGTTGCTGTGCAGACCAGTTTTCAGCCTCATGCTGCTGCTGGGCAGCCTGGTTTTCATCCTCTCGTTGCGGTTGCGTGGCCTGTTGCTGCAGTATCTGGAATTGTTGTTGCTGTGCAGCCGGTTCAGCCCGTTGTGCGGCCTGGTTTTCCACCAGATACTGTATCAATTTTTCCATCTCCATTTTGATAACGTGTGGTGTGTTCTATATACTGACCAGAGGAGGCGCTCATCCCATTTCGGACACCATATGTGATGGAGTGGCCTTGTCGGTATGGTCAGAAAAGAGCTTACACACCACTTTCTTGCAATGCTTTATTTTCCTTACCAGGGAAGCAGGTTGTAGTTGCACAGAGAATAAAGCAATGTAAGTTAATGGCATCAGTCTGCAACAAAAATAATAGTCCTTAGTTCCAGGTACACAACAGGGAGTTCAGGCTCTCCCCTCAACCAGGCTCTCTGCAGCCTGTTTCCTCACAGGTTGAAAGCAAAATGACAGCCTGGAAGAAATCTACTGTCTTCCTTTTAAACCTCCCCTTTTCAAGCAGCTAGCATACCTGCCAGTGAGGGTGTGGTTCTTTTGGTCTGCTAAAGTGTGTTTTTTAACCTTTGTATACTCCTTGATCACGCCCAATTCCAACAGGTCTATTATCTCCCTGTCTACAAGGTCTTTGCGACCTTCTGGTAATCTGTAGGGACGGGACTGTACTTTTACACCAGGTTCCGTACACACACACACACACACACACACACCTCGACCCCGTTATAGCGTGATTGGCTACAGCACGGATCTGCTTATAACGCGGTGTGAGCGTGGCTTCCGTTTAAAAAAAAATTGGGGGGGAGAGGGCAGACATTCAGGATTTGCTGAGAGGAATGTTTGGCTACACACACACACACACACACACACACACACACACGTCATTTGTTTTGTCTGGGCCATTAAGGGTCAGGAATTCAGAAGTCATTAGTCAGTGGCTGTTCTTTGCTGGGTTCCCAGGATGTCGGCTTACTAGTCACCCATGGCAACCTGAGCAAGACATGGTGTGCTGTCACTGGCTTGGCAGGGAGCCTACTTTTCTTTACTTCCAGTTTGCATTGATAACGAATGGAGCAACTGCTCTCAGAATTACAATGTAAATATGTACATATAAATGCATTTTCACATGTGTTAAGAAAAATAGCTGGCAACCGTGGAAAATCTGACAGCAAGTGTACAGCGATTTTTCCAGGGTTTTAAGTGCAAGTGGGATCTGTACTGTCATAAGTGCAACTTTCTAAACACATTTTAAAGTAGGGGCTAAGATGAGTTAGATAAACATTGTCTGATCAGACATCATTTATAGATTACAATAAAATGGTTTAATTTAGCAGCACATTCTAGCCGGGAATTCTTCACTGCCTCTGTGTAATTTTGAGCAGCATTAGGCAGTAATGAGTTTAAGCTTATTAGAAGTCGTGGATAGCCGAGTCAAATCACTCACTTCAGTTTTTGTTGAGACCTAACGTGCCCCAAACCTACACCTTGCCTTGAAAACATCATCAATTACAAGAATGACCGGCCCCAGGGAGTCAATGTAGGGAGCTCAATTTTGGAAGTCATCTTGCACAAGAAAAAAAGCTGGCATTCACTGACAATCACTTCAACATTCAACACACACACACACACCTCTGTTTCTCTCCCCTCCGGGAGATCCACTGCATTGCTGCCGTGTGGTGCTGAGGCATACTTCTAGGTTCAGGACAGCTTAGCTGATCTGCTGTGTAGTGGAGATCAGGACAGGCTTAGATTCTTCTCACTGGTGCGTAGCGCCTGCAGCAATAGTGGGCTCCAAGGAGTCGGAGGTCAGCCCCCACTATTGCACTCTTTCTCCCCCTGCCCAAGGACTGATACTCAGACAGGGGTATATTCTGAACAGGATCTTTATTGTATGGCATACACTGCAGATCTTCTTACAGCGATGCATACCTCTGGATGGTGCTTTGCCCCTGGTAGTATAGGGCAACACTGTGACTGAGTCTGATGTTCCCTCAGTCCAAAGACTGAGGGCGAGCCTGCTCATCCTGCCATAGGAGAGACTGACCGCTCTTTGCTTCCTCTCTCTTCCAGAGCAGAAGCAGGACTACAACTAAATTTGGTAGTCCCCTAATTAGGATAGAAGGGGCGGGCTCATTGTCTATACCTATTCCTGATAGGCTTACACAGGCCATGCACAGATACCCAGCAAGCTCAAACTCCCACGCCCACCACAAAGTGAATATATATTTATGTCAACCAGAGAGCTACTGAGCGTGGCAATTGTATATAACAAGAGACAGGGGGTGCCCAATGCTGCATCCAATTGACAAAACATAATAAGTAAATACTTCATATAATAATTGGTTATTAGTTAACCCTTTTGGCAAAAGGCGTCATAAGCCTCATACCAACGTCAAGGTATAACCAAAAATTGCAGGTCCTACACTACACTGTGAACACTTCCTTTTACCTCTGTGAGAGGGGAAACCATAATGGTCTTGTTCCTGCAGCAATGTGAATGACCTTCCAAGTTAAAGGGGTGAAGGAGGAGGAGTGAGCTCTGGGGGGAGGTGCCACAGCCCCCAAGAGACATAGTTAACAGCAAGATACCCAGCAAGCTCAAACTCCCACGCCCACCACAAGTGAATATATATTTTGTCAACCAGAGCTACTGAGCGTGGCAATTGTATATAACAAGAGACAGGGGGTGCCCAATGCTGCCTCCAATTGACAAAAACATATAAAGTAAAATACTTCAATATATATTGGTTATTTAGTTAACCCTTTGGCCAAGGCGTCATAAGCCTGCATACCAACGTCAAGGTATAACCAAAATAATGCAGGTCCTAACTACACCTGTGACACTTCCTTTTACCTCTGTGAGAGGGAAACCATAATGGGTCTTGTTCCTGCAGCAAGTGAAATGACCTTCCAAGTTAAAAGGGTGAAGGAGGAGGAGTGAGCTCTGGGGGGAGGTGCCACAGCCTCCAAAGAGACATAGGTTAACACAGATACCCAGCAAGCTCAAACTCCCACGCCCACCACAAAGTGAATATATATTTATGTCAACCAGAGACTACTGAGCGTGGCAATTGTATATAACAAGAGACAGGGGGTGCCCAATGCTGCATCCAATTGACAAAACATATAAAGTAAAATACTTCAATAATAATAATTGGTTATTTAGTTAACCCTTTGGCCAAAGGCGTCATAAGCCGCATACCAACGTCAAGTTATACCAAAATATGCAGGTCCTACACTACACTGTGAACACTTCCTTTTACCTCTGTGAGAGGTCTCTGTGGCACCTCCCCCCAGAGCTCACTCCTCCTCCTTCACCCTTTTAACTTGGAAGGTCATTTCACTTGCTGCAGGACAAGACCATTATGGTTTCCCCTCTCCCAGAGGTAAGGAAGTGTTCACAGTGTAGTGTGCCCTGCATTTTTGGTTATACCTTGACGTTGTTGTAGGCAGGCTTATGACGCCTTTGGCCAAAGGGTTAACTAATAACCAATTATTTTATTGAAGTATTTTACTTTATATGTTTTTTCAATTGGATGCAGCATTGGGCACCCCCTGTCTCTTGTTATATACAATTGCCACGCTCATTAGCTCTCTGGTTGACATAAATATATATTCACTTTGTGGTGGGCGTGGGGATTTGAGCTTGCTGGGTATCTGTGTTAACCTATGTCTTTGGAGGCTGTGGCACCTCCCCCAGCCACTCCTCCTCCTTCACCCTTTTAACTTGGAAGGTCATTTCACTTGCTGCAGGAACAAGACCCTTATGGTTTCCCCTCTCACAGATGTAAAAGGAATTGTTCACAGTGTAGTGTAGGACCTGCATTATTTTGGTTATACCTTGACTTGTGTATAGCAGGCTTATGACGCCTTTGGCCAAAGGGTTACTAATAACCAATTATTATTATTGAGTATTTTACTTTATATGTTTTGTCAATTGGATGCAGCATTTGGGCACCCCCTGTCTCTTGTTATATACAATTGCCACGCTAGTAGCTCTCTGGTTGACATAATATATTTCACTTTGTGGTGGGCGTGGGATTTTGAGCTTCTGGGTATCTGTGTTAACCTATGTCTCTTTGGAGGCTGTGCACCTCCCCCAGAGCTCACTCCTCCTCCTTACCCTTTTAACTTGGAAGGTCATTTCACTTGCTGCAGGAACAAGACCCATTATGGTTTTCCCCTCTCACAGAGGTAAAAGGAAGTGTTCACTTGTGTGTAGGACCTGCATTATTTTGGTTTATACACTTGACGTTGGTATGCAGGCTTATGACGCCTTTGGCCAAAGGGTTAACTAAATAACCAATTTTTTATTGAAGTATTTTACTTTATATGTTTGTCAATTTGCAGCATTGGGCACCCCCTGTCTCTTGTTATATACAATTGCCACTCTCGTAGCTTCTCGGGTTGACATAAATATATATTCACTTTTGGTGGGCGTGGGAGTTTTGAGCTTGCTGGGTATCTGTGTTAACCTATGTCTCTTTGGAGGCTGTGGCACCTCCCCCCAAGCTCACTCCTCCTCCTTCACCCACCCTTTAACTGGAAGGTCTTTCACTTGCTGCAGGAACAAGACCCATTATGTGGTTTCCCCTCTCACAGAGGTAAAAGGAAGTGTTCACAGTGTAGTGTAGGACCTGCATTATTTTGGTTATACCCTTGACGTTGATGCAGGGCTTATGACGCCTTTGGCCAAAGGGTTACTAAATAACCAATTATTTTATGAAGTATATTTACTTTATATGTTTTTGTCAATTGGATGCAGCATTGGGCACCCCCTGTCTCTTGTTATATACAATTGCCACGCCAGTAGCTCTCTGGTTGACATAAATATATATTCACTTTGTGGTGGGCGTGGGAGTTTTGAGCTTGCTGGTATCTGTGTTAACCTATGTCTCTTTGGAGGCTGTGGCACCTCCCCCCAGAGCTCACTCCTCCTCCTTCACCCTTTAAACTTGGAAGGTCATTCACTTGCTGCAGGAACAAGACCCATTATGGTTTTCCCCTCTCACAGAGGTAAAAGGAAGTGTTCACAGTGTAGTGTAGGACCTGCATTATTTGGGTTATACCTTGACGTTGGTATGCAGCTTATGACCCTTTGGCCAAAGGTTAACTAAAACCAATTATTATTATTGAAGTATTTTACTTTATATGTTTTGTCAATTGGATGCAGCATTGGGCACCCCCTGTCTCTTGTTACACAGGCCATGAGTCACAACCTTACTCCTGTCCATCATAGAGGAGCATGGGTAGGGGCACAAACCCATAGAATTAACCCCTTACAGCCTGCATCTAGCAGGACTTGCATAACTGGGTGGGGAAAGACAGGTAGAATATACGTACTCTGTTACACATAAATACATATACACACACCTCTCCCTCCCCGCCCTCCCTCCCTCCCTGTACCTCCGCTGGAGGGGGAGGAGAGAAGGGAGCTGGTTCCTGCACGGCTTCTCCTGACTCCGTGAGATCCTCAACCCCGCTCCCCCCCCCCCTCGCAGACTCACAGCTTCTCTGCACAGCACACAGATCAGCTGCTGCAGATGCTGGGTAGTGCTGCCGCTGTGATGCCGAGTTCAGGGAGAGCTATCCCAGCTCTCCCCCTCCGGCGGATGCGAACCCCTGATCGCGGCAGCCATTTTTGTTTTTTCAAATAGTGATCCCGATTTTATAATGCGGTCTCATTCTGTGGCCCCCGAGCACCGCATTATAACAGGGTTCAGCTATATATATATATATATATAGTTTAGATAATATATATACCTACATACATACATACATACATAAATACCTACTACCGACATCCTTTCTCCCTTCTGCTTCCTCCTCCTCTTCTTGACACCAACTCCCCAGGCTATTATTATCATCATTTATTTATAACACGCCAACATATTCTGTAGCGCTGCTGAACAATAGGGTTGGAGGACAAAAACAATAAAATAATAAACATACATTGTTACAGTAGGTAAGGAGCACCCAAGAAGCTTATAATTTATAAGGTAGGGTAGCTGGAAACAAAAGGTAAAGGGGGATAAGATGGTTGGTGTGTGTTGTTTGGCTGCTTGAAGGAGCTGGCGTTGGAGAAGTAAGTGGGATTATGCAGAGGTACAGATGTGAAGATTGAAATGCTTCAATATGCATCTGAAATATTTTATCCAAGACCAATAACAGAGCAGCTGCAACAGCAGCAAATGGCTGACACACTTTGGCAGCCACCACAGACTGCTGCCTTCAGTGAGATTCAAGTGTTATGTCCAAGATAGTCTGAGGTAGAGTGAAGGTATAGATGCTCCTGACGCTACCTCCTGAGTTACTGCATTACTAGGCAGTAGCCAATCATAGTGGAGGAAACTTCAAGCCCTCTAACAACTTCCTTGCTTTCTCCCTGCTTATCTTTTTTTATTCTCTCACGGCTCCCCAGGGTGTGTTAAACCCTGCTGAGAAACACTGCTTTAGAGGATCCCAATAACTCTTTCTGGGTTTCTCTAATCTGTCCCACAATGTCACCAGAGTACTCCTGGAGTTGTTCCACATACCAGAGATGGGTACCTTTTACCACAATGTCACATCTAAGGGAATAAGATGATACTGTAAAGGAGGGATTGAAATACTCTTACCCATTTATATCAGGATATAAACAAACAAAATATAAATATGATTTCACATCACAGTAGGTTACTGAAAAGTTTAGCTCCAATGGCATTTACAGCACACACATGCATTGTCAGGGGTTCTCTCGCAATATGTATTCTTGTCTGATTCCCACCACAATGAGTCTGGACATCCATTCTGTTTGGCATTTACTTAGTTCCTGGTATTGGATGTGGGCTCCCGGGTGCCATTTCCGAGTGTCAGTTTTAAATCGGTGACATTTTTCTGCCAACTTAACCCACTGTGTTCCTGGAAGCACTAGACCATTTCAGTTACCAAAACCTATTTCAATAGTTGCAGAAAATATCGATTTAAAAACTTAAATTAACCCGAGTTACTTTAAATTGACACAGTACTGCTTTAGCTTACTGTACATTTCATTTAGGATGTGATTTATAGTAATTGAAATGTTCAACCAGTAATGTTAGATTATGTTTATGCTATTAATTAACTTCTTTTGACACAGTGCATTTATTTCCCACAGATAAATCCATGAGCAGAAGTACACCTGCAGGGTGGCACACTCCTCTTTGCTCACCAGATTCTTTAAATGAAGATACCAGTCTTGTTAAAGGTGATCAAGGAGCAAATTACTTGAGGCAAAATAAACCAATTAAGAGACCGAGGAAAGCTGTGAGAATTATGGCTAACGAATCGGGCTCATGTGAAGAAGGAACTCCCACAGCTTCTCACATTTATACTGCCAGAGAAGATACAGATATTGAGTATGCATCTACTGATATTAAGAATTGGGACAAAGGAGACACTAAAAACTTGTCAGTAATGAAGTATGAGTGCAGTGAATGTGGTAAAAACTTTAACGATGAATCGGCTTGTATAATTCACCAAAGAACACACGCTACAGAAAGGCTGTATAAGTGCACTGAATGTCAGAAATGCTTTACTAGTAACTCCGCTCTTGTTAAACATCAGACAACTCATGAGGGAGTGAAGTTGTTTCCTTGTTCGGAATGTGAGAAACACTTCTCTTGTAAACCATTTCTTTTTAGGCATCAGAGAATTCACAGAGCAGAGAAACAATTTTCGTGCTCTAAATGTGGGAAATGTTTTTCCAATAACTCACAACTTGTTAAACATCAAAAATCTCACACAGGAGAGAGACCATTTGCTTGCTCTGAATGTTGGAAAAGTTTTTCCCGTAAGTCATATCTTGTTAAACATCAGATAATTCACACAGAAGAGAAACCATTTGTTTGCTCTGAATGTGGGCAATGTTTTTCCCGTAAGTCATATCTTGTAACACATGAGAGAATTCACACTGGAGAGAAACCATTTGTTTGCGCTGAATGTGGGAAATGTTTTTCTCAGAGCTCAACGCTTTTTACACATCAGCGAATTCACACGGGAGAGAAGCCATTTGTTTGCTCTGAATGTGGGAAATATTTTTCCCAGAACTCAAATCTTGTTAAACATCAGATTTCACACACGAAAGCGACTACTTGCTCTTAATGTATGAAATGTTTTACCCACCGTTCAGAGTTTGTTAAACCTCAGAGACACCACAGAGAAAAATGTATAGCATTAAAAATTGTACTTTGGGAGTGATGTATTTTTGCTCTCAAAGTTCAAGACATTAAGGTCCTTTATGTGATGAAAAATGCCCTTAAATAAAGGTTATGATTAGCCTGCGCTCTCTGCCTATCAGGTACCTTCATTTTGGAGTGAAGTAGAAGTAAACATTTATTTACAATAGGGTATAGCTTTTTTGTAGACTGTATATCCTTCCTCCAGTCACATACATCAAAGGCCCCCTGCAGTATTTCCTCTGTCCTGTACCTGGTCGCTGCATGTCCCCTGATAAGGTCTTTTGATGCTTTCTCAGAAAAAGTGGCACCTTTGGTTAGGGAATCATTAATCCCTTCCGGTCTTGATTCCCTCTTATTTTCACATTTCTGTTGTGTGCGAGCAAGCCCTGTGTGTGACTGAAGATCATCAACCGCCCCAAATGTCCCAGTTGGTCCAAAAAGCCAAAAGGGAACAATGGGGCATAAAATCTTTAAAAGCAAAACTGCAAGGAGGGGAATTTTAGACACATGGGAAAGCCATTCACTTGTTCTGTTGTCTTTCCTTGGACATGCTGGACCATGCAGTAGCCCCCTACCACTGCACCCAGCTTTATATCCCCACGGACTGTAACTTCTCTAATACTGTAAGTTGTATTAACTTTTACTTCCCTCCCATATACAATTCTGCAGCAAGCAGCAATAAAATATGTTATCCATGTGTGTACTGTACCGCTCTTTATTAAATCTATTGTCGTGACTGAATGTTGGCCCAAGTGGTTCTTAGTACTTGGTTATTCTGTTGTATACTGTATTGTGTGGTATTTGCTAGTTTGCTTACTGGGAATCCTGTGACTTTGGCAGTGACTTGAGTCCCATTGTCCCAATGAAGCAGCGGAAGGATAGTATAGATCAGAGGTGCGCAAACTGGGGGGCGCAAGATCGTTTAGGGGGGCGCAGCCGACGGGCGATTTTGCAGAGAAGCAGAGAGAAAGGCAGTCTGTAGCTGCAATTTCTCCTGCAGCCATTAGGTGGCGCTGTGCTGCACAGCTCATGCAGCAACAGGCTTTGACTTCCTGAATGCCGCGTGATGAGGTGTGTGTGAGTGTCAAAGACAGACATGGAGAGGTGGGAGACATATTGGGGGGGGGGGGGGGAGAGACATTGAGAGGTTGGAGACATTGAGGGGGGGAAGATGCAGGAGACATTGGGGGAAGGAGGGAGAGACATGGAGAGGTGGGAGACATGGAGAGGTCGGATACATTGGGGGGAGGGGGGAGAGACATGGAGATGGGGGGGAGACATATTGGGGGGAGGGAGAGGGAGACATTGGGGGGAGGGGGGAGAGACACGGGGGAAGGTGTGAGAGAAAGACACAATGGCAAGAGAGCGTGAGTGTGAGAGAGAGTGATTGAGAGTGTGTGTTTTGGCACGGGAGGAGGTACTTCCCTTTTCAGACCAATGAGCTGCACACCCACTGGTAGCAGGGCCTACCAGCACCTGGAAGAGCCGGAGCAGGCCTCCGCCTCATGATCACCTATCCCAGGGAGCTCCAGCAGGGCGAAGAAGAGATCAACGGAGCGCTCCCGCCCTCTATCCCCCCTTCCCCAGCTAAACGGAGGGATGAAGGTCAGGCAGAGATGTCAGAATTGAGGGACTTGGAAGGAGAATGAGTTTTGGGGGGCTGGGGGTTATTCTTTAGGTCAGGAGGGTCAGTATTGAGTATTGATCAGCAGGGGAGATTCATCAGTACCCCCCTTGAGTTTGGTTATGGGGATCCCTGGGCAACATTTAAAACGGGAATAAATAAATAATACATGAAACTGGTAGGTAGGAGTGGATGACACTGGGGAAAGCAAATGGAAGAAGGAAAAAAGGGAGGGGGGGCAGGAGAGGGAAGGGAGGTAGCAAAGTGGTGGATGAATGCCCCCCCTACCCCCCCCAAATGGATTGCCTTTGTGCACCAAAAAAAACATTACCAGATGCCAGCAAACAATAAAATAAACAGTGATCCAATACCAGTATACTGCCTGGCGCAAGCCTGCAGCCCAAGCGATTTGTGAACTTGACTGCAGGAGATTGTAGACACGTGGCGGACGCGTCACAAAGCTGGTTCGCCCTCATTGGCTGAACGAGCTGACGTCATGTGATTTTGATTACATCAGACAGGGGGGGCCCCGAGAAAGAAGAAAATTTAAAACAACTTACCTTAATTTTTTTCCCCTGGAACCATGGCAGTGGTCACCTTTTGGGTTAATCCCTCCTCAGTCTAGATAGGACAGGAAATTGACTTTTGCAAGTAGGCCATAAAAGGCCCCTCCCTCTACCTGCACCTTAGACTTAGGATTCTTCCATAGCTGAAAAATATAACTGATAGGCATTAGACATACATATGGAGGGTAACCATGTGCCCACTGCCATGGTTCCAGGAAAATAAAATTACGGTAAGTTGTTTTAAATTTTCTTCTTTCCTGATCACCCTGTCAGTGGGCACCTTTAGGGCATACCCCAGCAGTGACAAATTAGGGAGGGATACATAAGAATAAATCACCAGTCAATGCCGTTATCAGTTGACCTTTATTAATTCCCTTTTACACTTTATTTCACTACAGATTGTAGAACTCTACGCCCAAAACTTGCGGCAGCTGATTGTACGTCTAGTCTGTAGTATTTCCAAAATGTATTGAACGAGGACCAGACTGCCGCTTTGCATATCTGCCTTGGTGTTGCCTGAGCTTTGATTGCCCATGACGTAGACATGGCCCTTGTAGAATGAGCTTTAATGTTCAAAGGTTTATCTTGTCCTTTGGTCTCATAAGCTTTTTTAATACATGCCACTATCCATTGGGAAATTGTTGTCTTAGATGTTGCTTGACCTTTCTTCGGTCCCTCTGGTATGATGAATAGTCTGTCCGATTTTCTCACATCTCACATCCTTTCCATGTATACCTTTACACAAACTAAATGTTGTGAGATGTCTAATCTCTCCTCTTTCTTGTTCTTTGGATCTGGGCAGTGACAGGATCACGATTTCCTGATCCATATGGAACTGTGATACAACCTTTGGCAAGAATTGATGCACAGGTCTGAGAACTGCCTCGTCTTGGTGCACGACTAGGAATGGTTCCTTAGCTGATAGTGCCTGTAGTTCTCCCACTCTCCTTGCTGAGGTGATCGCGATCAAGAATGCCATCTTCCACGATAACCATCTCAACCCTATCTCTTGTATAGATTCGAAAGGAGGTGCTGTTAATACATCCAATACTAAAAACAGGTCCCATGTCGGCACCCTGTTTTTAATTTGAGGTCTTAGTCTTTTAACTGCCTGTAAAAAACTGATGATCTTTCCATTGACAGATTTCTCTCCAATAAGGCTGATAGTGCAGACACCTGTACTTTCAGAGAGCTGAGACTGAGATCTTTCTTAAATCCCTTTTGCAAGAACTCCACTATTGACACAATTCTTGGTGAGAATAAATTTTGTCTCTCTTTTGTGCACCAATCCCCTTTCTTGCCTGTAATAGGGTCTGGATTGTCTTGTCTGAACAACCTTTCAACCTCAATGTTTCCCGCTCAATCGCCATGCCGTCAAGGCCCATTGTTTGGAGTTCGGGTGGCATATTGGCCCCTGTTGCATTAGTTCTTTGTGGTCTGGTATGTGTCATGGTATATACACTGCCATATTTACCAGGTGTGTGAACCAAGGCCTTCTTGGCCAGAATGGTGCTACCAATATCACTTCCGCTTGGTCTTCCCTGATTTTCCTGATTGTTTTCGGAATTAGGGGAATTGGGGGAAACAGGTATGCCAACTTGAAATCCCATTTGAAGCTGAGAGCATCTGTGCTTTTTGCGCTTGGATGAAAAAGCCTTGCACAGTAGTTTTTTACCTTGCGGTTCTGATGTGTCACCATGAGATCTATGTCTGGCTGGCCCCATCGCTCTACCGGCTCCTGAAACACCTGTGGGTCTAATGCCCATTCTCCTGGGTGTATAATATTGCGACTTAGAAAGTCTGCTGTGACATTGTCCAATCCTGGGATGTGTACTGCTGTGATCGCTGATAAGTGGCCCTCTGCCCAAGAGAAGATTTCTTCTGTGAGGTTCATCAGCTTTCTGCTCCTTGTTCCCCTTTGTTTGGCTATATACTTTACAACCGACCGGTTGTCTGACTGTATCTTTATAGTGCCATCTTTTATTTGGTCTTGGAACGCTTCCAGAGCCCTTTGTACTGCTTTTAGCTCCAGCAGATTTGATGGAAGGCACTGTTCCTGGTTTGTCCAGGTTCCTTGCACCAGTGTTTCTCCCATTTGGGTTCCCCAACCTGCGTTGCTCGCATCTGTTGTAATTCTTTCCCATTGTAAAGGGTGTAGTCTCCGTCCTTTCCCCAGATTTCAGGTATCTTCCCACCACTTTAATTCTTCTTTTGTGTGTGGGTGTAACAAGATTATTTGTCTTGTATCCTTGTGGTTCCCGTTCCATTGTTGTAAAAAATTGTTTTGTAACGGTCTCATATGGAGCGTTGCCCATTTTATGACGCTTAGTGTTGAAGCGAATTTCCCTAGAAGCTTCATGCATTCCTCTGCTGAAATTCTGGTTGCTTTCCTGAGCTTCCTTGCTTGCAGTGCTATGTCTTGCCTCCTTGTGTCTGCCAACATCACCTCTCCTTTTGCCGTGTTGAATTCCACCCCCAGAAACTTTAGCAGTTGAGTGGGTGCTAGGTGACTCTTGTCTCTGTTTAATAATCAACCGTGTTGTTCCAATAAGGTTATGACCATCTCCTGGTCTTGTTTTCATTTCTCCCAACTCTTTGACTTTACCAAGATGTCATCCACGTATGGGTATATTTCTAGCCCTCTTTTTCTAATTTCTGCCACTAATGGGGCTAAAACTTTTGTAAATGTCCTTGGAGAGGTCGCCAGACCGAATGGCAGTGCTGTGTACTGATAATGATGTTGGTTCACTGCGAACCTTAGGAATCTTTGGTGTTTCCTTGATACGGGCACGTGTAGATACGCGTCCCTTAAGTCTAGCGATACCATCCAGACTCCTGGTTGTACCTCCTGAATAATCAGGTTTAAAGACACCATCTTGAATTTTCTTATTTTCAAGAATGTATTTACATTTCTCAGGTCTAGGATTGCTCTGTAATCTCCTGAAGACTTTTGTACTAGGAATATTCTGGAATAAATTCCACTTCCTCTGTCTTACTGATGTACCTTCATTATTACTTCTGCTTGTAGTAACTTTTTAAAACTGAATTCATTTGCCTGGTACTGTACACTTGTTGTTAGGCAAATATTTCTTCTTGGCATTTCTTTGAACTCTATGCTGTATCCCTGATGAATGGTTTCCAGTACCCATTTGTCCTGTATTGTTTGGGCCCATTGTAAACTTAGGGAAAGAGTAAGGGGAGGGGGAGGAAAGATAACCTTCGCTACAGCTCAACAGGTGAATGCTATTATCAGGGGAAATAACAGAAATATACCAGATAAAATAATCCCCTATCATGAGAGCACTCCAAGGACTAGATAAACCTTAATAGGTGACCAAGTGGTATGCATTTATAGATAGCCAGGGTAGTAGCTCAACAGAATCGGTAAAGTATTGTTATAAGGACGATTAAAAACGTAACTTTATTATGAGAAATACTCAATAAAATGGATCACAAACCTAAATAACAGAACAATGGTGCCTAATAAACGTGACTAGAGAGACACTGAATCAGTCATAAACAGACTGTTTCTCTGTCCAGTCACATAGACAGAAATCAACAGGAATGGTTTTTAATGGCTGTCAACAGGAATAGCTTTTGATGATTGCCGACAGTGCCACTTGAAGGAAGATCTGCTAAGACACTTGATCAGTCATTAACAGACTGTTCACTTGTCTAAATATATTATATATTGATTCTCTTTGATTAATCTGATATTTATATATATTACTTACCAGCAATCCGATGACTCTGATGATAGAGACACCAAGTTAGTCGCAAACAGACTACTACTCTGTCCAGTCATGTAAAATCATCTAAGTAATATCGGTGTAAATTACTTACCAGCAGTCCAATGAACTGCACAAGAGAGATATTAAGCCAGTCATAAACAGACTGCTCCTCAGTCCAATTCATGTAGAAGTTTCATAACCCCTTAAATACTTTGGGGTGCTGTGAGTTCAGAGACTGTTCAGGCTTTATATCTTGGTAAAGCAAATATATCAGCTACCAAGACAATCATTGAGAACGCTAATTCTGTCCATGGAAACATACTTTGAATAGGTTATCTCACCATTCAGACAGACATACAGTGGACCTATGTCTCACTGCATACAAGCACTTATGCTTTATCTGATTTATAGATGAATTTAAGATAAGCCTACCTAGCACTTTCCCAACCCATGTGTTTTTTTGTTTTTTTAATCTGTTTTTTCCTTTATTGGCATCTTACAAGGTACATACATGCATAAAATAAAGATAACATTCACAGCATGGTAAATAATTTTGGGACATAGGCACATGACAGTGAAGTACTTTGAGATACTCAATAAACCTTTTTTTTTTTTCCTTTTTTGTTGTGAAAAGATGGGGAATGACGAGGGTCGGGTGGATAGTTGGGAACGACATGGGGATGAAGAGGGGG